>BJCO01363531.1:0-20498 GCA_018326465.1 Flaveria floridana
GCAGAACATCAGAAGCCATACGGGAAGATCCAACCATTGGATATACCCGAGTGGAAGTGGGAGCATATCACCATGGACTTTATCATGAAATTACCACGTATCGCGAGGGGGTACGATGCCATATGGGTGATAGTTGATCGATTGATGAAGAATGCTCACTTCCAGCCAATCCGAGAGACTTATTCCTCTGAGAGACTCGAAGATTTATTCATCAAGGAGATTGTTGCTCGTTATGGTGTACCGGTGTCGATTGTATCGAATCGTGACACTCGGTTTACATCGAAGTTTTGGAAGAGATTCCACGATGCGATTGGGATGAGGCTACACATCAGCACGGCTTATCATCCTCAGATAGATGGTCAATCTGAGAGGATGATACAGACACTCGAGGATATGCTCCGAGCATGTGTGATCGACTTTGGAAGAAGTTGGGATGACCACTTACCATTAGCTAAATTCTCATATAATAACAGTTACCATGCTAGTATCGGTATGCCCCCTTATGAGATGCTATACGGTTGAAGATGTAGAATACCTGTTTGTTAGGGTGATATTGGTCAAAAGGAGTTGGGAAGTATTGAGGTGATTGAGGCTACGACTGAGAAACTAGAAAAGATCAATGCCTTTATGAAGGCAGCTAATGATAGACAAAAGTCGTATACCGATAAATAACATAGACCGATTGAGTTCCAGGTGGGCGACAAGGTTATGTTAAAATTCTCACCTTGGAAGGGCATCATTGGTTTAGGAAGCAGGGCAAGTTGAGCTCGAGGTATATAGGGCCTTTCCAAATCATTAAACGAGTTAGAGAGAGGTGGCTATTGGTTAGAACTACCCGATGAGTTAAGTGGAATTCACCCGACATTCCATGTATCTTATTTACGAAAGTGTTTAGCTGATGAGGATATGGTTGTACCACTAGATGATATCGAGGTAGATGAACGTCTCAACTACGTGGAGCAACCAGTGACAATCATTGAACGTAAAGAGAAAAGGTTAAGAAATAAAGTGGTTCCTCTTGTGCGTGTACAGTGGAAGCACATGAAGGGATCCGAGTCTACGTGGGAGACTGAAAAAGAGATAAAGCAACATTACCCTCATCTGTTTGAGGAATAACAGGTTTTGGGGATGAAACCTATATAAGAGGGGTGGACTTGTAACACCCGGATATTTTTTATAAACGAGAAAGAAAAGAATAAACGTGAATAAAAGAAGAAAACATAATTTAACCCAAGTTGAGGGGTTAAAAGTGTCAAAAGGACAAAAAGTATAAAAAGTTGGTGCATAAAGGTGGTATGGCCGCCCATAATCATCTGCACATTTCACTTCTTCTGATTTTAAAGAGAGAAAGCAGAAGAGCTTTGGTTTTAGAGAGAGAACAGCTAAATTCATATAAGGTAAGCAAATTTAGTGTAATTAAGTTAGGTTTTATGCATTTTTGGCCATAAAACCGGCTTTTATATGTTCTCATGTGTATGTACATGTTCGGTTATGTGTTCTTGGGCGTGTATAAGTGTTTAGAGCTTTTGAAAATTTCAAGTTGAAAGGATTAGACTTGAAAGCAGCTAAGGTGAGCTTCTAGAACCCCCTTTTTATATGTTTTAACTGATTTTGGGGCTGGAAATACATGTACAATGTTTTTCAAGAACTTATGTATGTAACCGTATGTATCCATACATGTATGATGATGCTTATTGATGTTTTATGTTATGTTCATGCTTAGAATGGTATGAGTAAGCTTAAAACAAGATAATATGATGTTTGGGACTAGAAACGACTTAGAAACATTTTGAACAGGTTCCTCATGCGCCTACATAAGGCTTATGCTCCTACAATTGGCCTTAGAATCATTAAGTGTTGCTCATGCACCCAAACAATACCTAATGCGCCCAGTTTATTGCCTTAGAATAGTTAAGTATGTCTCATGCTCTTGAACAGTAGTTCATGCGCCTAGAAAGTTGGCTAGATTGCCTAAGTATGGGGTCATGCGCCCATATAGTACTCATGCTCCTAAATAATTCATGTGCCTAAGTGTTAAAGTGGTTAAGTGTAGGCTGATGCGCCTACATAGTTGAGAAACACCCAAACTGGGCTCAAGCGCCCAAATACTTCCCATGCGCCTAAACACGTAGAAAATATTTTGAATTTTTGGGAAAAACACAATTGTAGGGTTCGACCCTAGTTTGACCCATGGGCTATGTTTACCCATTTTAAGTATGATTATGGAATGGTGTATGGTTGTAGTATGTATGGCATGTACATTTGTATAATGTGTTATCTTTTAATGGTATTTAAAATGTATTTATATTATATTATAATATACATCAAATATTATGTTATTACTTTACATAGTATGACAAACGAATGAAAGAACGTAAAGTATAACGTAAAGAAATGAAAGATAACAAAGATGAGAAGTGAAACGTGATGAAAGAAAAAATGGCTTGCAAGCAAATAGAAAGTAGGTGCACGACCATGTTGTCGTTAGCTCAACTGTATACGGTTTTAATAACCTGAAGGATGCATGCAGGGTCAATCATTGAGATTGACAAGACCTTTGTGGTATGCCCTAGGTGACTAGGTCAGCTTAATGCATATTGTTCATGAGTTAATTACCACAGGCCTAGCATCAGCTTCATGCACAATGTTTGGGGTATTGCCAATTGGTCCAAATGAATGGGGAGATGACTTGCCCTAGGTGATTGGGTCAGCTTCATGCACAATGTTCATGATTTAATTACTACATGCCCAGCATCAGCTTCGTGCACAATGTTCGAGGTATTATTTATCCACCCGTATGAAAGTAAAAGAATGAAGTAATGTACGAAAAAAAAGTATGAAAGTAAAAGAACAATGTAAAGTACCATACAAAAGAACGAGAATGAAAGTAAGAGGTGGTGAAATGTATGAAAATACAAAAGAATGTATACGAAAAAGAATGTAATCGAAATGAAATGAATGTACGAAAATGATAACGATGACGTACGATGATGAATGAACGTAAGTTAACGAACGGATGATGATGTACATGGAATGAAAGATAACAAATGATAATGGAAGATAATAACGATATTGTCTATTTGTACGTAAGATGCATGATCGTGTATGAATGTAAAGAAAATTTTAATGAAAGTAAGGTATTTTATTTATAAAACTAGAACTCACTCAGCAACGTTGACTTTTATGTGTTTCCAGTTGGCAGGTATGTGTTGCTGAGGATGGCACGGGGGCAGCTACTAGGCATTTTTGGGATGACATCCATTAGAAATAAAATGATGTTTTTATGATGTAATGCAATTATTATATTTTGTAACAGTTACTACATTGTATTATTTTGCAAAAGTTTTCATTAATATATGAAATGGTTTTACGTTATTCCGCTGCGATGTTTTAAATAAAAGTATAATTTATGTATTATGTGCAATGATAGTCCAAGTATGAGGTGCTCGGGAATGTGGTCTTACAACATGCCTGTAAAGAATGCAATAAATTTCGTGAAAGCATAGATTTAAAATTTGCTAGATTGTTATCACAACGACAGTTTAGTAAATGATTTAAAACTATGCACTGAAGCTAATAAGGTGTTAAAACAAAATGAGAGCTGTTTTAAAGAAAAGATTGATCTGTTAGGAAAGCAACTTAGGGAAATTGAGGTTGTTGCCTTTAATCAAGCAAATGAATGGAAATAGTAATCAAAATGTGAAACAAATTAAGTTTGTCAAAGAAGGTGAGAAATCTAAAGTTGAGAAGTAAGAGACCAATAGTAGACCATACTCCCCACCACACAAAAGATCTCCCAGTCCAGTAAAATGGAGATCCTTTTATAGATGTGGAGAACGAGGACAAATATCTCCAAATTGTCTTTACTATCAGACACAAAGACGAAGGGTTGAACTTTTTCAAGATAATAAACCAAGGTTTACCAAAACACAATCGAATACCCCTCCGAAACATCTCAGGCAACACAGACAAGCCACTTGGAAACAAGTTGATGAAAGCAAACCACAGGTTCAAACAATCAACCAGTCATCTGTTTATCACAAACAATCCTTACACAAGACTGGTTTGTGGAAAGCCAAATCATCAGTTGTGTCTGAGAGTGAGGATAAGATAAATAATATTGTCTCTCCAACTTCACAAGGACAATGGGTAGAGTTTGTTATGTGTGATGCCTCTGGGAAACCCAAGCCTATAAAGACTTGGGTCCCACTCCTAAACTAATCATTTCTACTTTTATGAAGGTTGTCTGCTACATCGCTATCACTAACACCTGGATTATTGATAGTGGGGCATCCAGGCATATGACCAGGAATTTGTCTCTCCTTTTCAATGTCAAGCAAATCAAAGGGGGACATGTATCTTTTGCTGGAAATAAAGGAGGATACATAACAACTCAAGGTGAAGTAGGAAATGGGAAGGTGAATTTTGATAAAGTAAATTACATTCAACAACTACAGAACAATCTACTTTCAGTTTCTTAAATTTGCGATAAGGGATTTAAAGTGATGTTCGATGACAAAAAATGCTACATTCTGAAGAAGGAATATGTTATCCCTGAGGAGCAAATCTTAATGTCAGCTTCAAGATATAATGATCTATATGTCTTGGACATGTCAAAAGCTTCTACAACTGAGTTAGCTACATAGTGTTTCTTATCAAAAGCCACAGAGAAAGAGTCCATCTCTTGGCACAGGAGAATGGGACATATCAATTCACGGAAGATGAATCACTTGGTTCAAAATAGTCTGGTTAAAGGGGTTACAGTTAAAAATTTTAAGCTTCTAGATTTCTACATATCATGCAAGAAAGGGAAACAGAGCAAGAAATCTCACAAATCAAAGAAAGTTCATTTAATTGAAATACCACTGGAGCTCTTACAGATGGACCTATTTGGCCCTGTTAGTACTAAAAGCATTGCTGGGGACCGGTACTATTTTGTAGTCATAGATGATTTTTCAAGATTTCATGGGTAATGTTGTTTCAGTCAAAATCAGAGACATTTGAGTAATTCAAGGTATTAGTCATTATACTAGAGTCTCTGTATAAGTTGAAAGTGAAGAAGACTCGTTCAGACAATGGCACAGAATTCAAGAATCAGTGGATGGATGCCTTTTGCAGAGAGAAGGGGATTGTACATTAATTCTCTTCTGCTTATACTCCACAGATGATAGGAGTTGCTAAACGCAAAAATCGAATCTTGATTGAAACTACGAGGACTATGTTCGTAGATTTGAAGCTGCTGTTCAATTATGGAATGAAGCGGTTGCGAATGCATGCTACACTTTCAATCGAGTACTGGTAGTCAAGCGTCATGGAAAAACCTGCTATGAGTTGCTTCAAAAACGTAAACTGAATTTGGAGTATCTCGAACTGTTTGGAGCTCCTTGCATGTTGCTGAAGAAAACTCAAACTGGAAAGTTTAATGAAAAAGCAGATGAGAGCATCTTTCTTGGATACAATATACCTGACAAACGGGTTTACAATAACTTGACAGGTCAAGTTGAAGTGTGGTGCAATGTAGATGTTCAACGTACACCCCCCTTGCTGGGAAAGGTCCATCATCATTATTTGATTATGATGGATTTTTCAAATCATTCAATCTTCCTCTTGAATATTTTGATGATAAGATAGCTGCTCAAATGATGTATGGAGTTCGGAACACTCCAAATCTGGACTCCAGCACTACAGCTCCAATTAATGGTACTTCTGGGTCTTTGGGGACAGATCTAGAAGTAAGTAATCACTCCTTAAATGACGAGGAAGCTATAAATTAAAATACAAGCAATGAGGAGCACGTCAGCCCTGGTGAAAGTACAACAGTAGTTGAAAATGACTCGGCTAAATCCTCTGGAGCAAGTCAACAAACAGTCACAGATTATAAACCAGTGATCAAAAATTTGGAAAATGAAGTGATTGTTCACATAACTCCTGTGACAAGGATTAGTATGAATCACCCCTAGGAAAACACCATCGGGGATCTTCTCTCTGGGGTACAGACAAGAAATCAACTGTACATTGTTGACTACACAACTGTGATGGAAAAGGGATATGTGTATGATGGGGTATACAAATGTTTTGTTTCTCAAGTTGAGCCCAAGTATGTAAGTGATGCCTTGAAAGATGAGGCATGGGTTAATGTAATGCAAGAAGAACTTCTACAGTTTAAGAAGCTAGGCGTTTGGACACTAGTGGACAGGCCGAAGGGTGCCAAGGTTATTAGAACAAAATGGGTTCTTCGCTGTAAGAAAGATGACCAGGGAGTCATTATAAGAAACGAAGCTTGATAAGTGGTTCAAGGATTCAGACAAGTTGAAGGTGTGGACTACAATGAAGTTTCTACACCAGTGGCTAGGATGGAAGCAATCAAGATCTTCCTAGCTTATGCATCCTACATAATGATCAAGGTTTATCAATTAGATGTGAAAAGTGCATTTCTAGATGGTGATATCCGTGAGATTGTATACATCAGTCAACCAGAAGGATTTGAAGATCCTTATCATCAGGACAGGGTCTATAAACTAGACAAGGCTTTGTATGGGCTGCATCAAGCTCCTCGAGCCTGGTACGAGAAACTCTCCACACATCTGCTGAACCATGGTTTTCGTAGGGGAGTAATTGACTGCATGTTGTTCATAAATGAAAAGGATGGTGATTTACTGATGGTTCAGATATACATGGATGACATAATCTTCGGTTCCAAAAACGAAGATTTATGTAATGAATTTGAAGCTGTAATGAAAGCTGAATTTGAAATGAGTTCCATGGGAGAAATGAAGTTCTTTCTGGGATTACAGGTGGATCAGACACCTATTGGCATCTTTCTGCATCAGACTAAGTACTTTGGAGACATTCTAAGTAGGTTTGACATGGAGAATGTCACTGTTGCCGGTACCCCTCTTGCCACAAAGCACGATGTAGCACCTGATGAAAATGGGAATTTGGTTGATGCCACCATGTATCATGGAATGATTGGATCTCTAATGTATCTCACGGCTTCTCGTCCTGATATCATATATGCCACGTGTCTCTTCACTAGATATCAGTCAAAACCAAAAGTAAATCATCTTATTAGGGTAAAGCGGATTTTTCGTTATCTGAAGGGTACTCCAACACTCGGGTTGTGGTATCTTCATGATGATGACTTTAAACTTAAAGAATTTAATGACTCGGACTATGGAGGCTGTAAGACGAACTACAAGTCAACATTTGTGGGATGTCAGTTCTTTGGAAGGCGGTTAGTCACATGGCAATGCAAGAAGCAGACTTCGGTTGCTCTATCAACATGTGAGGTTGAATATGTTGCTGGTGCAAGCTGCTGTTCTCAAATCATTTGGATTCAATAGCAAATACGGGACTACGATTTGAAATTTACTAACACTCATATTTTTGTTGATAATTCTGGTGCCATAGCTGTCACTAAAAATCCGGTACAACATCCCAAAACTAAACACATCGGAATAAAGTATCACTTAATACTTGACTGTTTTAAAAAACATTTAATCATGTGATTAAAATTAACACGGATTTTCAGTGCGCCGACCTCTATACAAAACCATTTGACAAACCAAGATTTATTATCTATTAGAGGTGAACGACGTCAAAAAGAAAGAAGATGTGATTCCAGAGGAATCGAGTTCGTAGTCGCCAAAGCATCTTCAGTTTTAGATTTTTTAATTTTATTTTTCATTTCTTGAATGTTATGTCTAATCTATTATTTTTTTCTCTTGCATTTGAAAATTTCAAAATCACAAAAATATTACAAAAAGATTTTCTGTTTTTAAATTTTAGGGGGAGAATTACCGATAAAAAGGGGAAGGGCAGGTAAGCTGATAGGCAAAGACAACAAATCTGAGAAAGCAATTCAATACTATGGAAAATGATTGTACTTAGGCATCGAGTTATTTGCGACACCAAAGAGATTTTCCTTTTTGTATTTTTCTGAATAATATAAAATCACAGAATATTATAAATCTGAGATGTCAAAGCCTAGCAAGTTAGAAAAATGATAGTAAGATAGTCTATTATCGTGATCACATGGAGAAAGTAGATCTAGGGGGTTGCTAATCCATTATACGATGTGTCAATAGATTTAATACAATAGACTAGTAGACATCATTGGTGATTCACATAAGTTAAATCAATCAATAAGTTGTGGGTTCCCATTGTATCCCCGGTCTGCATAATCAATCAAGTTCCAATAAGGGGTGAGGAGCAAATGAAAGCCACAAATGTATGCAAACGACCCAAAACAAAGCAATGAATATGAAAAATGTCATAAAGCATCAAAATAAGAGCTAAATGTAATCAAGTTGATGACAAATGTCATTGCTGCATTAAATATCAAATTGCTCTAATAAGAAGATAGGTCTTGCACCTCTCTACTGTGCGATGGAACTGACCTGAGGCTTGGCATAACCTATATGTTCTAAGAATTCATTGTGGTTTGCGTCTCTCTGCTGTGCAATGGCACTGACATGAGGCATTGCATCTCTTTGAAAGCTCTTAGAACAGTCTCTTCTTGACCACCAGACCACTTAAAAATCTCCTGAGGAAGATTGATTACCATATACCAGTGGGATCAACAAATATTTGTTGATCTAATTCACCAAAAATATCACTGATGTATGTCAAAAATCTGTGTGTGAATTTAAGTGGACAAACATACTGACAATCATCGTTGCTGCATCTCTTGATGTTCAAAATCAAAGTGTGCTACATAACTGCTCCAACATGTTTTCCTATTAGTGCTTTTGATTCATAGATAAAAGAGATTCTGTAAATTGTACATATAATGTTTTCTGTCATTGATATATCTACAAAAAGTTCCAACAAAAAAAATTGTGTTTTTGCCTGTATGATTCCATATGAATATTTCTCGAAATGAAGTGAATGCCTTAAGCTACTGCTCAGGGGGAGAAATTGTTTAAGTGATGTTAAAGTGCTTTCAACCCTCCTCAAATGAAAATTACAAAAATATGTCTTATTTCAGTTTTATTTCAAGTTTTTCCAGTTCTATTTATGTGTGCAACGTGTTAGTGTCGGACTATGTAACAAGATTGAACTCTATGAAAGTCACAAAAATTGAACCGAATCTTAACTGTGAAAAGATTGTTTCTAAAAGATAAAAAGGATCATGTTTGAGGCGATCAACGGTTTTCGATAAAAAAATTCACGTTTGAGGTGATCAACGGTTTTCGATAAAAATATCACGTCTGAGTTGATCAACGGTTTTCAATAAAAAGGATCACATCTGAGGTGATCGATAGATAAAAAGATCATATCTGAGATAATCGATAGGCAAGAAAGTTACATATAATGTAACTGTGTGCATTACTGAGATAAACTAAGTCTAATCCATGAGTATGGCCCAATCGTAGGACCAATCGCACGACTAGAACATGAGTATGGACCTAATGCACGGCTGGACCATCAGCATGACCCAATCGCACAATTGACAGCATCAGTATGCTCAATCACATGATTGGCAAGATTAGTATGATCCAATCGCACGATTAGGAAGGCATCTAGGTCATTCATGCGATTGGACTTTAGTCGCACGTCTGAACCATGCGTTTGGGTCCAGTCGCACAACTAAAATCCCTGTGGGTATATAATGAGGCTCAGTCGGTCGTAAACCCTACACTCGTTTTAAACTTTCTCTCAAAACCGACAAACTAAAGGAATCGTTTTTGAACTTTTTTGTGTGATCTAGTGAGATATCTCTTTCACTAATAGTTCTACTTTGGATTAAGGTACATTCAAGATGAAATCACATTGCATTGGAGTTCTTAATCGGTTATTCACCCAAAAATTTGTGTCACTTATAAAAACCGACAAAGAACTCATTAAATTGAACACTAAATAAGCTTGAAAGTGAAATTAACATACAACTGGTGTTTTAACGAGTCTTGGCGCGTGAAATGACATAAATATTGTAGTGGTTGTTGCCGATTTGAATTAAAATTCATATCTTTGGACGCGCACAGTACGTATACGACTAGGCATCTGGATGAAGTTCAATCGCATGATTGAACTATAAGCATGTTTCAATCATATAATTAAACCAATCGGTACTTCAGTCATATGAATAGATCAATCTGATGTTAAAGTGTACGATTAAGCTCAATCGTATGCTCAATCGTACGACTGAGTTCATTCGTATTGTCCAATCGTACGATTGAACCAGTAGGATGTGATTAGTTTCAAATTCAAGTATTCCTATGTGTTGAACTGATCTAACTTGTTGATTGGGTGTTTATGGTTTGTGTTACAGTGAAATGGCCTAGCGGTGGACGATGAACACCAAGCATAACATTTGTGCTTATCTGAACACGATGTCTAGGAATGCTGCTGAGTTCGTGGGAATCATCGAATTCCTAAACCGATCTAGGATTTTCAGGGCCATCTCTACTGCATGTACACCTTACAGATCATTATAGAAAGCCTTTTAGGAGAATGCTATAGTAGATCGTACCATTGAGCCATATCGAATAAGAAGCTCGATTTTTGGTGAGGCGATTGATATTGGTGAAGACGATCTAAGAAGGGTGTTGGGCCTGGGAGAAGATGTGGATCATCTGACCAAACTACATCCCCTAGTTGTACACGGCTGTTTTTTGAGGATCAAGTATGCCGGTGACATCAATGTTGGAGTGCTAAACAAGAGCAACATGTGCCCACCTTTCAAGTACTTAGCTCATGTCGTTCTCAAGTGCATTGCTTCCCTACAAGGTGGGGGTTCAATGAGCTAAGTGATCAGATTCAGAACGCTTTTGTGGCACTAGTTCTGAACCATCCGTTCAGCTTCTCGAAGATATTCTTTAACTACATGAAAGAGAATATTGAGATAAAAGGGAAGAAAAGCTTTTGCATGTATCCTAGATTCCTCCAGATGGTGATCAATAAGAAGCTTCCTAACTTGACAAAGAGCAAAGATGACGAGGTCATATTGGAGGTGATGTATGACACTACACTGGGCATGATGAAAGTGTACAGGGAAAAGCCACAGAAGCCCCTAGTTTGACGATTGTTTGGCCATCTGGCAAGAGCTGATTATGTTGCATAAATAGGAAGAAGATGGCTCCACGATGATAGTGATTCAGATGTAGAGAATATGGTGATTCCAAATGATGATCAGGATGATGATGATGATGACCAGGATGAAGGTCAAGGAGGTAGTGGTGAAGCCTCAAGTCAATCCCGATCAGTTGAAACATCCACTGCAGAACCACCTCCTTAGCAGGGAGGCTCATCTACTGCTGGAGGTTTTGGGCAGTCTTCTGTTAACCTAGACATCCCACCTATTAAGGACTTAGGAAACTTTGATTTGGGAGATGATTCAGAAGACTCTATGGAAGAACCCCTTGTTAGACAGGTAGGTGGGAAGCGGGTTGTCATTGAAAAAGGTAAAGAGTTGGTAGGTGTTCGACAGTCGAGTTCTAAAGGAGATGATACTGAGGATGTAGATCCATCCTACACACCTGATCAACCACTCATCAAAGGAAAGGAACCTGTAGTTACTGGGAAGAGAAAGAAAAGGATGGCAATGCCTTACCAGAAGAAGGGAAAGCGCTAGAGGTTGGTGCTGATGAGCTCTCCCATGCCCTCATAAACCTTTCCAGCTACATCCGTTGCTACTACAACAATCTCACCTACTACCACCATCTCACCCACTACCATACCATTGCCCATACCAGCCTCACCCAAAAGAACCACAACCACAACTCCCCAAACCTTACCCATTCCCGCACCCTTATACACAACCTCAACCAGCAACCCATCCATCTCACAAGCTGGCACCTCAACCCATCAAGTTCCCATATTTCAGAGATCTCCCTTGCCCACGATTGGTCTGGAGGAACAGCTTGCTAGCCTTAACAAGTTGGTACTCAAGCTGTTAGCTATCGATGACCTTAAATCCAACCAGATCAGTCAATTGATGTAAGAGAATGCAGCTCAGAGTCAATAGATAACCCAACTAACTACAAGAAACAAGGCCAATAAGCTTGCCCTGGTTAGGGCATATGAGGCTCTTCAAACTCAAAATCAGCTACTGCTAGCATCCACTGAGAAGATTGATGAGCTGGAAAAGAAAAACAAGATCACGTTAAGATTGAAAGGAAGGAAGGAGGAAACATTGAAGATCAAAGGAGATGGAGATGGTGATGATGATGATGATGATGATGATGATAACTCAAGTGATGATGAGTCTTGATAAGGATGATGAGGAAGACACAGATGAGACAGATGTGGAGAAGGACAAAGATGATAAGGATGATGAAGATCAACCAGAGGGTGAAGGCAAAGATCCAACAACACATCAATCTGATAAAGAAAGAAGAACTAAAAAGAACCAAGATCAGGGAGCTTTATCCTCAGCAACACATCAATCTGATACAAGTAATGATTAACATGTTTATGTAATTTGAACTTATATATATTGAAATGTATTAAATTAATGAAGATGAATGCCGAGGTATGTGAAATGCTATGATGTCTATTATACTTTGCTATATTGATAATTATATCTAGCAGATAAATCTCACTAGGTCGATGAACACGATATTGCACCTTTCCAGCAAATCAAGACACAGTTTACTATGATTCTTGATTTGTAGGGATTGTCAGGAGATCAGTAAGTTATACACCAGAAGAGGGGGAGATCATCCATGACATATCAGATGAACAGCTTGTAGAGGTGTTCAGACTAAACCCCGATGAGATCGTCAGAGACGCACCAAAAGTTGATGTTATCAGCGATGAGGAATTGCATGGGGTAGATGAGGTGGAAATAGAGGATGTCATATCTGATTATTATCCATAGTACCCTAATGATGATGGAGAAGTCTTACCTGATTTAGGTGAGATGTTTGACGGTGAAACCTTTGACAAGGTAAATGAGAAGGTCACTGAGAAAGAATCAACTGAGAAGATAGCTCAAGCCGATGATGTCGATATGGAGCAGAGAAAAGCTGAGTGGGCTGCCTGTCTGGCTAAGATGAAAAACTAACATGAACCTCCAAAGAAGAATGGCTAAATGAAGTTGTATAAAGTTAGAAGGCATGAGAAGGTGTCAGGGAAAATAATCAGCTAGGCTTATTTTGAGGACTTAAACGTTTATGCTGTCAAAAGAGAAAAGGGGATCGAGTACTACAAACATCCTCATGATTTGAAGGCTCTTCTGGGTTTTGAGCTGAACAGACTAGTATGTCTAAATCTACTGTATGCAGACTCAAGATAGGTTTCAGGATGGTTTGAAAAGGCCTTGAAGAAGGAATATCACACGAAGTGGGTGAACTTCAAACCTTAGCAACCGAAGAGGTATGTGAGCAAAATAGAAGTAGATTCGATTTCAGGAAGACCGAAGTTAGTTCTAAACTGGAGACCTCCCAGGACCATGACTAAGATTCCATTGAGGAAAATGCCACAGGACTTCACACCTTACTTCAAATAGTGGTATTATGACTGGCAGACAGGTGAAGCCGTTATTATACTGAATCGGAAAGGAAAGATTGAGACGATCAGAGTGTTTGACCCGACGTGGCTTACCAAATCGTTAGAAGATGATGTCTACACGTTATACAAGTGGCCACTATTCTATGATACTCTGGACTTAGTGCAAGCTCTATAATTCCAGCATGTAAATCAGACTGTGCTTCGCGTTCGAGATCCATGCTGGTGTCACAAAAGAAGAAAAGTTCAAGAAGTTTGTAGGATTTTTGAAGAACGTTAGGCAATACAGTGATCTAGGTCCAAGGAGGAGTTTGTTGATACACGATGTCCCTAATTCATTGTACTTAAATGTTTATGCCTTTCTTTCTTACATATGTGTAATACAAGAGTATTTTATTAATATGATATGTGTTTGAATGTCTATTTATTGAATGTGTCTTATTCTTATATCATTTATAAATACATGCTTGAATGAATATTATATCTAGGTTTGTAGTAGTTATTAAGAGTTCTGAGTTAATAATGATCCAGGAATGTGTTTGACTTAGTCTTATGCTTATTCATGCTAATGGACCATGCTTATGGACCAGTCGCATGACGTCGCACGACTGAACTAGGTGATTGGCTCAGTCACACGACTGAGTCATGAGACTGGCTCAGTCGCACGATTGAACCAATCGTATAGTTCAGTCATGTGTATGATCGAATCGTATGGCTCAGTTGCATGACTGAACCATGCTAATGGCTCAATCGTACGACTATACACTACACCTATAAATATCATATAATTCATGGAAAAACGTAACACTTTGAATTATTTCATATCCTATCCGTCCAGAGAGCTCTATTACGCCCATCCAAGTTCACAATTCGTCCTGGATCGTTTTCTACCCATTCTTAACGTTGTTCTATCGTTAGATTGATCCGGGTTTACGTTCTCACTGATTGGGTCGCCAATCAAATAGGATTCTACACTATTTAATTAGGTTTCACATTGAATCAGTTAGTACTCCGTACGTACACGGTCCTAACAAAAATCAAGGCCATTACAACCTACATACCTCAAACTAGTGTTTGTAGTTCTTTGCCCATCGCTGAACAAACAATATAGTTTACCTTTTGATTCTCAGCAAAGATCTCGATGTCTATATCCATTATAATTTTCTCAATGCAATGGGTTAGGGTTGTTGCCCTAATTTTCCCGTCATACTACACTGGCTTGCATGTCATGAACTTCATATAAGTACAACAAATCCTGCCTCCGGTACCAATTCATTCTCTGTTATTAGTCTCACTATGTCTAACTCTAAACCGCTAGGATCATCACATAGCCCAATTCAAGCATATCGTTAGTATACCGAATATGTTTATATATAGGGTTCCCCGTAGCGTTCCCAACACACCAACGATTTACCAAGAATGATGCTTAAACTGGTTACATAACTTCCGCTCATTCTATCAAATGTAATGCTAGTACGTTCAAATAGCTAATGCCCCAAGTCTTAAGATCAATCTGGACAAAGCAACATAGGTACATGGATTCTCACTTCTCTACTTAAACTCATCAAAAACCAAGTTCATTTGAACATGTAGTTAATTTCCATGATCATAGAAAAAAACGGGAGCAACGTCTTATAGGTACTAAGCTAAAATGTCAAGTATGATTCCTATGAAGGCTCCAGATCAATTTGTACTTATTCAAGGATAAAGGAAATAGGAGTTTCCACACCATCGATTATAATAAGAACAGTAACTCCAGTGTGCTATTTATAGAATAGAAGATTCATACTAACTTTGACGTTATCTCAAAAAGGTTTTGTTAGATTTCACATACACTACAAATTGCAATTATGTGTACACCTGTAATGGTAATTTTCTTTGCATGGTTACACCTAGCTCCTTCTTCCAAAGTCAATGCATATTGTCAAGTACAGAGTGTTATCCATGATTGGAGAATCAAGGATATGGTCACTAACCAAAGGTTAAGTAACCAAAGTTGTACAGGGGAATCGATTAAGAAAGCATTCACTTGGGTAAGGAATAGTCAAAGAAATCAATTTAGTATAGTTTCGAATCTAATAAAGCAATCATCTGACCTGAGTACGCCATGGTTCTTGTCTATTGGTGTCATGTCAGCTAGCATGTTCATCTCTCAAGAGTCAACTCACAACATAGGTGTCACCAATAGAAGCACTTAATAAGGTTGGCTTATCAACCAAAGTCCTTTAATAGAATTCTTATAGCCGCATTTATCAGTCCAAACCCAATAATAATAAAGTGCATAATGAGAGGACGTCCTTACCTAATGCTTTCTCAAGGTACACATAAATGATACAACGACCAAAAATTTCCAAATAGGTAAATCACAAATAACACGTAAGGCAGGCTACACAACAGATAATGCACATAGAACATTCACATGTATAATAGTACATATATAATCCTATGATGGATACTACATGTAGGTACTCAGGTTATAGTCTAGGTTGAATAATCCACCTAATTCTCTATAACTAATGACTCTGATACCAATCTGTGACACCCTCACTAGAAGCTGAAAAACAAGAATGCGACGGACGGGATCGTCATGACATATTGGGGGTCTAAGAGAATCACTAAAGGCAATCTCTGTAAATGGGTCATGACATCGCCCGACAAACAGGAACACATGCCAAGTATCGTCATCCCAAAAAATCATACCATAAATGCATAAATAATCCAAAGTTCCATTTAGGAACAAACAAGCACAAGTGCAAAGAAATCCCAAATAGAAAACCAATAATTACAATCCAACAATTGAAAAATCCAAAACGACTTCAAATGTCCCATGAAAAGTCTATCGCTCCCAATGGAGCGGTCTTGCCTAAATTCTATAACCAAGCATCTAAGCCTTATTACTTGAAAAGACATGCCCTAAACAGTCAACAAACGTTGGTGAGTTCACAGATTTAAAGTACAAATGTTTTGCCATGTGTAACATGTATGAAAGAAGGTGTATACAGGTAGGAGTACATAGAATTCATAGATATCAACACAAGTTTAAGGTCAGTCTAATTACCTAGATTATATTCACCCAAGGGCATGCCCAGGCCAAGTCAGTCCCAACTACTATACCAACGACAAGGGTGGGGGTGTCAACTTGTTAGTACTAACAATACCTCTCTATGATGTCCAAGTCATAAAAACATGCACAAGTCCAAGTACACACTCATGAATGAACATCTAGACTCAACCCATGACCCAAACTACCTGTATTGTCCCAAAAATAGTCTCTAAGACATGACATAGTCCAAAACAGCGAGCAAGCTTTTCGCCCAATCAAAAGACATTAAAAAAGGGCCGTGAAACTCACCTTGAAATACCATAGTTCAAATCCCATAATACTCAAATCAAGCACTAAAAGTACAAATCATAAAAGGATTACCAAAGATCAAAATGACTAATATGGGTGTAATCCTTGTAGCCCAATCCTTAATGTACATCAAGGTTTTTATTTTATAGAAGAATGATTTACTAATATAACAAGTCCAATGTTGGATTTAAACTTTAAATCTCGCCATATTTAGGGTTTTAGTTGTCACTTTATATTAATTTACTAACGCCCTTCCATGAACATCTATTAGTCCATATTCAATGAATTATAGACATTATTAACTTATTCTTTTAAAAAGTCATTTAACCACTTTTAAATAGAAATATTGTCTTTATTTGATTATTTAGTTTCAAATCTTTAGTTTTAAGTTTATCAAAATATTTCAGCATGTAGAGCTGATTGAGCACCGGTTTTGCATAAACCGTTAGGAGGTCGAAATGGTAACGAAATGTTATGTAATAGGTATTGTTTGGAAGACAAGACTTTAACTTAAATCCTAGAAAAATAATAATCTCAATTAGATTAAATATGAGAAAGATATGACTCGACGAAGACAGACAAACCTGCTACCCAGATTCGTAAGTTTTGACCTTCAGTTTTCTTTGCCACGTTTGGAGGGCCAAACAATATCGAAACGACACGAGATCACTTGGGTTAGTTAGAGGACTCATTGAGCTTATTTTTAGACGAAAGATTAGACCCATTTGGATTTATTATGACCAAGTTATGACCAGTACAAAAAGTCCTATTTTTCTAACAGCAAACTATCCAGTTCAGTAGTCTTGTTCCTTCGCACCTCAAATTCCAATATTTGACCATTAATGACCTGAGACCTTAAAGAAAGTTTATTTATTGAACTAACTGAAAAATTTTTAAATTAAACACTTAGATTATCACAAATTTTCAGTCCCAAAAAAGTTAGTTGAATTTTAGTCATCCGATTCACATTGTTAGTTAATCGGTACATAGTTTTGATTTCCCAACGCGTCTATGGATTCAAGAAGAAACATTAATGTTTTCAACAGCAATCTATAAGTCCAAGATTTCCATTATGGTCAGGTCAAACAAGTTTACAATCCAATTTTGATATATCCAACAATATATAAAGATTGAGAGTTAGGCTTTTACCAGCTAGAAGGTTCAACACCTGAAACACCTAGATATTCATGGCCCAATGTACAAAACAAAGAATAAAAGAATTTAAGATGATGATTTTATGTTTAGATGATGAATATCATCAATAACATCATCCAACGGAAAGTAAATCATCAACGAAATGGCTTTTCTTACCGATAATGCGTAGAAGACCAATGTTTCAACAAGAGTGATTGAATAACAAAAATTAATCAAGAGTGAGGAAGATGATGATTATTCAAGACAAAAGATGATGAAGAACAAGAGAAAAACATGATGGCGGATAGGGTTTTCTCTGGAGAGAAAACTTGGAGCAAAACCATAGAAAAATGAAAGAATGAGAAAACAAGGGGATCTCTCCTTCTTATATAAGGATTCGGCCAGGGGGACTAAGATGGGCCTCCCGGGCCCTTTGCCCATTTCGTCTAATTTCATCTCGTCCTATTACGCGTGTCGTCCCATTTTTAAAATTTTAAATTCTTCTCAGTAATACAATTTCAATGGACTATTATATGCTATATTAGTTGTTTAATTTATATTTTTTGAATTAAATTAAGTTTATTTAGTAGACTTTATGCAAAGTACACTGGTGTTCAGTTTTTGTTGCCTTTTTAACATAAGATGTATATTTCATTTTTAAGTCTTTAGACCAATTTTAATGTTGATACACGATGTCCCTAGTTTATTGTACTTAAACGCTTATGTCTTTCACTTCTTACACATATGTAATTCAAGAACTATATTGTAATATGATATGTGTTTGGATGTTTATTTAACTTCAATTATATCATATTCTTATAATATTTATTATTACATGCTCGATGAACTATATATATAGGTTTGAGGTTATTTTGCACAGTTCTGAGTCAACAATGATTCAGAAATGTGTCTGACTTAGTCTTGTGTTTATTCATGCTAATGGACCATACTCATGGACCAGACGCACGAATGGACTATACTTATGGACCAGTCACACAATTGAACTAGGTGATTGGATCAGTCGCACGACTAAGTCATAAGACTGGCTCAGGTGCACGACTGAATCACGTATTAAGTTCAGTCGTGCGTATGAATCAATCGCATGACTCAGTCGCAGACTGAACCATGCCAATGGCTCAGTCGTATCACTGTACACTAAAACCTATAAATACCACATAATTCATGGAAATACACAACACTTCAAATATTATCATACCCTAGCCGTCCAGAGCGTTCAATTTCGTCCATCCAACTTCAAAGTTCGTTGATCGAATTCTACTCATTCTTAACATTTGTTTAATTGTTAGATTGATCTGGTTGTCATTCTTACTGATTGGATCGCCAATCAAATAGAATTCCACGCTATTTGATTTGGTTTCATGTTGAATCAGTTAGTACATCGTACGTACACGGTCCTAACAAGTGGTATCAGAGCCTTGGCTCATGATTCTTTGTGGATTCGATTGGTGTTCTCGTTAAAATCAACGTTTTAATTCAAAAGATTCTTGTTTTTACCCAAAAAGTGTTTTTGAAGTATGCTTGATTCAAAAGTTTCAACCTTTTCAACTTGCGACAGATTAGGGTTTGTGAAATATCGTTTTTTGGTGTCAAAGTGTTCAAAGTTTCAAATTTTTCATTCACAGCAGCTTCAGTTGAACGATAAACTCAATAGTATAACTGAATTTCAATCGCACGATTCAACCGCAAGACTAGACTTAGTCTTATTGGTCATTCGCACGACTAAGCTAATCCAGACGGTTGAACTCATTCGCATCCCTCAATCGCACAATTGAACTCAATCGCACGATTGAACTGAGTCGCACTCTCCAATCGCACGATTGAATTTAATCGCACTCTCAAATCGCACGATTGACTCTGTCATATACAAAATTGTTCAAGTTTGAGACCATGGATGATCAGAATTCTGTGTTTACTGCTGGTAAGGACTCACAGATCCAGAATCCATTGCTTCTGGAAAATGAGATTGTGAATCATAACAACACCAAAATTTTGGATGAATACCCGTAATGGAAACAACGTTTTGAAATTTATCTGAACGATGTTGACCCTAACTTGTGGACAGCTATTGAGACTGGATATACTATACGAGTTGATGCGAATGGGGTAAAGCTGACCTTAGGTGGTATGAATGAGGGACAAAGGATTGCGCATAATGCTGAGAAAAAAGCTTATGCTTTATTGACTCAATCAATTCCTAAGAACATCTTCTATTAGTTTTCAGAACATAAGCAATCTAAGAAGTTATGGGAGGCTCTGGAAAAGAGATACAATGGTAATGCAACCTTGAAGATGTTGAAGACTAAAGCTCTCAAGAAGGAATTTGATAATTTTTCACCCATAGGAAATGAGAGCTTGGATGATATTATAGATAGGTTTTATCATCTGATGAGTGAGCTGCATACACACGGGGTTACTACATTAATGGAGGATAAAGTAGCAAGCTTTGCTGATGGTCTGCCAGATAAATGAGATTCGTTTGTGTCTAATCTGAGACAGAATGATACTTTCGCCACGTTAGACATCAATGATTTTATCTTGA
>BJCO01363532.1:0-12298 GCA_018326465.1 Flaveria floridana
CATCACATCACCAAGGAACCTAACTCAATCATCACCTCTTAAAGTCCCTCAAAACCCTTAAGTCCAAAATAAGGCACGTGGAACCTCTCAGGCGCATCAGCAGAAAATTCTAAGTATAAAAACTTCTAGGCGTATGAGCCCTATTCGGGCACATCAGCCCTGTTCAGGCGCACCAACTTTAGGCATATCGAGCTCCAGTCGCACGCTCCAATCGCATGACCTTTAGGCACATGAACACTCCAGTCGCACACCTCTTAGGTGTATGTCCTTCAGTCGCATACTTCCATGCATATGAACCTCAGTCGCATGCACTTCAGGCGTATTGACCTTAGTCGCATAACATCCAGGCGCATGGCCTTCAGTCGCATGACTCCCATGCGTATGAACTCAGTCGCATGGAACCCATGCGTATGGACCTCAATCGCATGCCTTTCCGCCGTATGGCCTCCAGTCGCATGGCATTCGGCCGTATGGCCTCTAGTCGCATGCCATTCGGTCTCATGGCTTCCAGTCGCATAGCCCTAGCTGTGTGCAGAATGCAATTCACCCTAAACCCATTCTGCCATTTTCGGCCTCCAAGCCTTCCCAAACCTGTCCTAAGCTCAATTCAACCATCCTAAACCTTAGGAACACATAGCACAACACCATTCAAGCACACACGAGCTCGAAATCAAAACCCATTCGAATCACACACAATCACCCACACACGGGTTCAACACACACAGTTCAAAAAGGGTTTTACTATGTGTTCCAGTCCCAAATCAGTTGAAAACATGTAAAAGAGGGGTCGTAGAACTCACCATAGCAGCCTCTTCGGGTAGAGCTTCCCACAAACCCGCTTGACTTCGGATTTTGCACCTTGATTCGCAAGAAACCCAAGTTTCCTATTTTTCTCTCTTCTTCCTCTCCTTGGCCAAATGGAGAATGAGTGTGGGAGGGAGAATGGGCTGCCATTCCCCTTTTACACCCAATCTTCCAATCATTTATCCTTTTGCCACATTTTACCCCTCCACTTTGGGTAAAATGCCTTTTCTTCTTTTTTTTCTTTGGCTTCAAAGAAAATAACCGGGTGTTACACTTCTTAGGTTTCTTAGTGTGTGGAGCTCCCTTAGTGTAGTTTGGCTTGGTTTGTGCTTGGACACCATTTGTCTTGGGTGCCTTGCACTCCTAAGAAAAGTGTCCTATCTGGTTACAGTTGTAACACTTCACTCTGCTCTTATCCAGCCCAAACTTTCCACTGGATATATTGCTAGGAAACTTTCTCCATGTCCTCTTGTAGAATTTCTTGGCTCTGTGAGTGAGAAGAGCCATTTGTTGGACTATCTCTATGTACTCCAGATTATCCGGATGGATACAGTCCAAATCTTTAAAAAGTTGCATGTACTTTCATCATGAAACACAAAGGCTTGTGATGAGCTTGTCTCTTGGAATGGGCTTCCTTGGATGTAGCTATCCTTCGATGTTTCTAGGAAGGTGATGAAATGGCCCTTAGGTGAGTTGTCAGGGTAAGAGAAGAAATGGTGTTGTGGTTCTCTACGATCCCTTTCAACCACATGAAGGGCAGAACTCTGTTGATTGCTAGAGTTGCCAGATGGATTTTGCATGTTCATCTCCATTTGGTAACCACTGAGTATGCCATACAACTCAGTAAGAGTGAGGGTCTTGAGATTTTCAGTCCTTTTAATGACTACATAATAGTGTGTCCATTGTCTAGGAAGATAGGACATGAACTTTCTCATAATATCCATGTTCTCCAGTTTTACTCCAACATCCATCAGAGTATCCATAATCTCAACATACCTGAAGTATTGTTGAGTTATGGTTTCACCTGTTTTGAAGGTGAAGTTCTCAAACTACTGCTTCAGAAGGTCTTTCTTGTTTTCTTTGGCTTCATTAAACCCTTCATACATCAGCTTCAGTGCATCCCAGAGATGCTTAGAAGTTTTGCAATTCTTGCAGCCTCTGTAGATGGCATTTGGAAGAGTAGTTTAGAGGGCATTCAAGGCTTTTTTATCTACATTATTCTTTTTCTATCTTCTTCAAAGTAGTCAGCCACTTCCTTTAGGGTCATTCCACCTCCAAAAACAACTGAAGAGGTGTATGGAATGTAAGGTCCTGTGGTAACAAACTCCCACATCCTGTTGTCTTGTGACTTGATGAAGCCTTCCATTCTTAAACACCAAGTATCAAAATCATCAGGAGTGATCAGTGGGGATGCAGGATCGATACAGGTCACTCAACACAAGTGTTCTCTCTTGAACTCACTAAGTGTTGTTTGTTTTTTCTATAGCAAAATATCTGCAGTCTGCGGACCACATCTGCAGACATCTGCAGAAGAAGAGGTGGACCAAACAAATGCAGTCTGCAAGAGGAAGACTGTTTATTTTTTAACATTTGCAGACTACAAAAATAGTATGTAATTAAACCAAATCAAATTTTACCTTAAATCAAATCAAACAAAAAACTTAAACCATCTCACAAACCATAACAAAAAAACTAGTTAAACAACTCTTGTTGTCCTACAAGATGATTACAAAGCGTCCAATTAAATGATTACATTACATACGACATTAGTTTAGATTATTACTTAAGACATTAGTTTAAAAAGAAAAACTAATGTTCATCAAACTTAATTTGTATGTTATTGAAGATATTGTTTTGTCTTCATGCATTATTATATTGAATGATTATGCAATGACAAAGAATCAACAGAGGTTCCAGCATATAATAATTATAGCCTGTAAATCATTACTGGATACATCTAATAAAGAAATAGCATTAACAATTTACCCATATCAACATCATTTACCATAGCACATACATACTTCCCCTCCTCCAAAACCTCAATCGGAGGTCGATCAATCTCAACACACGTAAACCCTACACCACTTCTCATTCGAGCACCTCAAGCAAAGCTCTATATAAACCCTAGGAAACTCAAACAAATAATAACAATAAGGGAAAGTAGTCCCAAAAATAGAATCAACGTCATCAACCTTCGATTCTTCACCACACAACACTCTGTTAAGCAAACCATCAAACTCCAACTTCTTCACAGGACTCAACAACACATACCATGCATCACAAACAGCATCAAACGCTTTATCAGCAAACGGGAGCTTATTATTGCTAGGGTTCAACAACCCATACAACCGATTGAACTATTGAGTGATGAGATCAGAGCCATTTGTGTAGCGATCGAGTTGCAAGATGTCGTACCAGTTACGAGTGATTGAAGTAGTGAGTGATCGGTGGTTCAGCACGAGTAAGACGTCGGTAACGGCGAGGATCTGGGAGACGCCGGGGAAATTGGGGTCGATTTGGTGGGCGTAGTTCCGACAGCCAACGAGGTGCCATGATGGAGTAAGTTCTCTGAGAGACGGCGGTGGCACAGGGAGGTCTGGCACAGGGGCGGCGGCGCAGGGCATGTCTGATGGTGGGGAGCCGGTGGTGAGAGGAAGGGTGGAGATGAATGCAGTGGTGGGAGGATGGAGATGAATACAGGGTTTGTTTTGTAGTTTGTAGTGTTTAAAGTTGATAAGATGTTAGAAGATGTGAGAAGTGGTAGTTCCAAGTCTTCTCCACGTAGACATCAGGAAGACGTTTTTTAATGAAATGCCTTCTAAAAAACAAACAATCTATAGAGCTCAACGTCTGCGTGTGGTCTACGCCACGCAAACAAAAAAGCTCAGGAAGTGTTTCTCATAAAAAACAAACACCCCCTAAGTTACACTCAAATGATGAAGCAGAATCCTCAAAGAGTTGATAATAATATACTAAGTAAGCAATACACAAGAAATGGTTTTCAAGATACTTGTATATATTAATTCTCAACTCAAAGTTTACAAGACTCTTACAAGTATGCTCTTATGAGCTTACAATGAGAACTATATATAATACTATCTACAGCCGGATATACAAAAGATTACCAGCTGGAAACTTACTTACTAAACAAATACTACATTGTTAGCAGTAAGGCATCTATAATAAAATACTATCACATATAAGGTAGTCATGACATGTCCATGACTTACCTTTTTGTTTACCAACTAAAGTTAGTAACTGTTCTAACTGATAAGGAATGAACAGTGAACTAAAGCATGGTCAACTATATGGGCATGGGAAAACATCATGCAGTACCTTAGAGGTTGCAGCGGCTTGTTAGAGGTACCATGCTAATATCCATTGGTTTATAGTAGATTCTTCTGAAGGTTAACTGGCTTCGGAAGAACAAGTTCTTCCGAAGCCTCTTATACTTCGGAAGAGTCTACTTCTTCCGAGACTTCTGCTGATCTTCAAGTATTTATACTTCAGAAGTCTTTTGCCTTGAAGTCTTCCAAGTGTTTGTCTTTGGAAGATGACTTTACTCTGTCTTCGGAAGACAGAATTCCTTCTTTGGAATTTCTTCTTTATTAATTTCAAAAGTGTAGCTTTGGCTTCAAAAGTCTTTATCAGTTGTACAAAAATTATTCTAAGTGTTGTTTTGGTTGCACCAGCCTTATATCTCCCAACAAAGTCCCATAGGCTGATGCTACCAAAACCTCACTATCCGCTACTTTTCTTCAATCCTTGCTTTTGCAATTAGCTTAGCAAGGTGAAGGCTGCTCAGATGATTCCAAATGTGAGCAGCTATCTGAGAGTTAGAGGGGTTAAAGAATGGCTTCTCTGCTAACTTAGCAATATCAAAGTTGCTTGAGTGAAGTAGAGATGTAGCGTTAAGTAAGTTGACTTCACCATTCTCTCTTTCCACAACAAAGTTGTGACAAGAGTCTTCGAACCTCCATTGGACAATTCTTTTCCTGGGAATGAGGGATTGATTTGGCAGCTTGTTCCCCTTCTTGGTGTCCAATAGAGACACCAGTCTTCTTCTCAGCTTCTTCTCTTCTTCATTGAGTGAATCAGAGTCGACTACTTAAAGTTTGAGTGCTTAGTCCAGAGTTCCCCTTGACAAATCAAGAAATGCTTTTCTTGTGAGGGAACTGGAAGATCCATCATAATATGTTAAATTAATGGACCCCTCTTCACAGGAGACTTCACTCAGAGTAGTACAATTAATGAGCTTCTTCTTGATTTCCTTGAATTCCTCCAAGGTTAGAGGTCTACTTGACTCAGAGGGTGTCTTGGGAGATGAGCGGGTGGTTAATTATTAGGTAGAAAAAGGTTGAGTTCTGGGAAGTGTTTTGGGTTTTAGGATGGGTAATGGAGGTGGTTGTTGTGAAGCAATAGGTGAGGATGAGGGTATGGCTGATGGTGTAGGTTCAGGGGTGTATGGTTTAGTGATTGGTTTAGTTTTTATTAGGAAGGGAAAGAGTGTTGGATCAGGTTTAGTTTGGGTTTGAGATTGAGGAGTAAGTTTAGGGGTTATCCTCTGAGAACTTGGGTAAACCACCTTCCTTCTTCTTGAACGAATGTCAGCCTTGATATCACTGACATGTCGCTGCAGGGTCCTATCAGACATGGGGCTAACTTGTCTGTAAAAGAAGCCATGGGCTCTGAGATATGATTTCATCCATGCTCTATCTCCCATCTTCTTGGCCATGACAAGTTGGGCTTCTTCTTCCTTCCTTCTTCTCCCTAAGCTTTTCCCTAGCTCCCTTTCTCCTCTCCTTGTCCATTTGATCCTGTTCTTTTCTAAAAGCCACAAGATCATATCCTTGTCATGAGGAGCTAGTTATTCAAAGGAGTAGCCCCTAGAAATTAAGAAAGCTATCCTTTCTCCTCTCAGTTGCTGCTCAGCTTCCTCTTTCGTCCTCTTCTCCTCCTCTTCTAAGGCCAGCCTTGCTGCTTCATCTTGTTCTTTTTGCAGTAGGGTTGCCTTTTCTAACTCTACCAGCTCCTCAAGTGGTAGGAGGAGCACATCTTTATTGGCTACACCCAGATTGATAAGATTATCAATAATCTCCACTCTCTTCATGTTGTTAATAGCCTTCTAGGCTGCCACAGCTGCTTTGCTACTTGCAGCTAGTAGCTTTCCAGTGGGGAGTCTACCTTTCCTTTTAAGCTTCTCTATACTTTCCTCCTCTAACAGTTCTTCCATATACATCTTCCTTTTGCCTTTGATGTCTTTAGAATCTTGGCCTTAGAAGACTCTGTTGTAGAGGATTCAGGTTGGTGGGAGGTGATTTGAACTTGTGATGATGAAGATGGTTGAGCAAGAGGAGTTGTGAGATAGTCTTCACTATTTATCTCAGAGGCTAGTTCAAGAATTGCCTCTGTGATAATTAGATCATTAGAAAAAGAAGATAGCCCTTCCGCAGCTTGAATTTTAACTTTGAAAGTTAGTGGGAATTCTTCCCAGCTTGTTCTTCAGCTTCGGAAGTTGGAAGGATTGCACTACCTATCCCAACTGATTCAGTTGCTGAGCCATCAATCCCTATATCCCCTTCAAGATCAATCTCAGGTTCAAAATCAATCTCAGTGGTAGGTAGTGCATTCAACCTTTGTAGCTCCTCAGCTCCAAAGTAAGCCATAACAACATCTGAACTTGGTTGTTCAAGTGAAGATCTCATTTGAAATATGGTTAAGAATCTTTTAAGATCCATGAGCATCTTCAGGTCCACTTGAAGAATGATAGGAGGTGGCTCAGGGAGAACAATTGCTTGTTGAGCAAGGTATCTTGAAGAATGGGTTCTAAGAGCCAGGCTTTGCTCTACATGAGTATCACTCTAAACATTCTCCCCCTTTTTAGTAGTATCACCTTGAGAGCTTGATGAGCTAGAGGAAGAAGTCAGAGAGGCTTGAATTGGTACATGCCAAACAGATCTCTCAATCTATTTCTCAGCTAGTTAAGCTTTAAGATATTCTATCTCAAGTTACTGAGTAGCAGACCTTTCTTCTAAAGTCTTAACCTTTGATTCAAGGTTTGAGACTTTAGAAAGTAGGTCTCTGATTATGAGTTGCATACTTGCCCCATCTTCTTTAGAAGAATCACGGGGAGATGAGATAACATACCTAGTATGTTCATCTTCACCACCAGATGTGGTTTCTTGGCACCCTGGTTTCCTCTGCAAGGTGATGTCTTTTTTAGAGTCATCAATAGGCGGAGTTGTCATAGATTCAGTCTCAGAGATGTTACCACTGTCCTGAGAGACCATTGAGACATTCTCACTAGTGGCAGTTGAATCTACATGAGTCCCCTCCACATCAGTGGGACTCACCTCAGTTGGGCTTTTCTGATGGGGGCTAGAAGTTAGAGGTCTCTCTAGGCTCAGTTGATCTTTTGATAGGTGTTGTAGATCAACATCATGGCCTTGCAGGAACATGAAATACTTATCAGTACCGGTAAGTAGGTCAGTAAAGGAGTTATCCCTATTGACCTAGGACCTTAATCAATATCTAGAGGCTTAGAGCCTATGATTTGGCTATTCCTTATTGGTTGCTCAGGGGAGTATAGTGCCTCATCCTGAGGGCTTTCAGTTTGGGTTTAGGGCTCATGGGATTGAGATTGAGGAGACTCAATATCCATATTAAGGTCAATGGAGAAGGATAGTGGGACCTTAGACTGAGTGGGAGCCCATCTTTCCAATCTAGTCTTTTTGGATTGAACAGAGGGGGCTTGTTCAATCAGATAAGATTGAACAAAGTTCGCTTGGGATGTCTCTAGTATGTATACTTGATGGGATGAGGAGGAAGAGTTAGCAGTGAAGTGGTTGTTGATGGTGTGGGTTCATCACCTATCGGGTTTACAGGGATGACACCAGGAGGTGCAGTGTGTCTTTCGGTGAAGTTGGTGGACAGACAAGTGTACCCTGATCCAACTCATAGTTGATAATATGTTAAATGAACCTGGAAGTTGGTGGACACCCTCTTTAGAACTTTAAAGATGGCCGGCCTCATAATAGGAGTAGAAAGGGTAGCTGTACAGACAAGTTTATCATGATCTAACTCACAGTTGATAATATGCTGAATAAACCTGGGATACATGTAGAATGTCTCCCTTTATAGAATTCCCCTAAGGTTATTCAGCACAAACTTGGAGTAGTTGAACCGGAGGCTCTTTACCAACCCATGAACTAGGCATCCTAGATCATAGGGAATTTGATCCCATCCTCAGATTTGTTGGATAAACAGTGAAGCAGGAACTTCAAGTTATAGGAGAAGTTGAACTTGTAGACTGTTGACCTGCTCACATCTCCACCATACCCCATTGGGGTATAGGTGTCCTCCAAATTTGATTTAGGGAATTTCGTAGAAGAACCCTCATCATGAAGCTCTAAGTGCTCGCTGATGGTCTGTTCATATATGACTAACTCTTGGCCACAGATTCTTGACCTGATAACCCTAACTCCATTTAGGGTGTCAATCTGACCATTAGCCCAAAATTCGACCATATGGTTGTAGTAAACAGTGGGGTTAACAGCGAGGGTTGTGTAGTAGGTGGACTGAAGCAAAAATTGGATGATTTCAGAGAAGTCGACATGGCATCCTCTGAAGAGTCAAGGAGCACGACTTGGTTGTGCTGAGGGTTTAGGGCCATTGTTGAAAAAGTTTGGGAAGAGTAGGGTAAATTTTGGAGAGTTAGATGAAAATGAAGAATACTTAGGGCTTGCAAATAGGTAAAAAGATTAATAAGAGAGGTCGGAAGTATTAAAATGTGGTAAAATGGCGGATAGATCAGGTGAAATGACAGTTTGGGGTATGATGTGAAAGGCGTAGTAAGGATAAGTCATTTAAATATTTTGATATTTTTTAAGAAAATCTTTACCTTTTATAGAGTGGGGCCCAAAGATTTACGTTACACAGTAAAGCTTTCTTCCGAGAGTTCGAGTCTTCCGAGTGTAATATCTCTCAAATCCAAACTTACTTCCGAAGGTAAGATATTATTACTTCCGAGAGTAAAAGGGTCTTCCAAATAAAAAGTTTTATCACTTCGGAAGTAGATTTGATAACACTTTGAATGTTCTTCCGAGGCTTAAAACTTTTCCGAAGATAATACAAGTTTTGTAAAAGTTGCATTGGGAAGATAAACAAAGATATCTTTCGAGGGAACGTTTCTCTTCGGAAGAACTCATACTTAACACATTTTGGAAGAAATACCTTTTGTAACAGGGTTTAGATTTGTTGACATAGACACAACTAAAGGTTTTTCATATGAGATTAGTTAGTTAATGTTTATCATCCCAATAGCTATAATCAGATATTTAAATCTTTGTTCATCAAATGCCTTTGTGAACAAATTAGCATATTGTTCATTTGAGTCAACTTTGACTAATTTGATCAGATTTTTCTCATTAATATCTCTGATAAAATGGTACCTGATGTCAATGTGCTTTGTCTTTGAGTGCTTGACCGTATTTTCTGTAATGGAGATGGCACTCTTGTTGTCAACGTGAATAGGAGTCTCCATGAAATTAAAGCCATAATCCAACATCTGATTTTGTATCTATAGCAGCTGAGCACAGCAACTAGCAGCAGCAATGTATTCAGCTTCAATAGTTGATGTTGAAACATGAAATTGACATCCTCCTTTAATATCTTATTGATGTTGCAGCCACCATAGTCACTATCAGTGTAGCCATAGAGATTAAAGTCTTGATTCCTAGGATACCAGTGACCCAACTTGGGAGCTCCTTTGAGGTATCTAAGGATTCTCTTGGCAGCAATTAGGTGAGACACCTTTAGAGCAGCCTGATATCTGGCACAAATGCAGGTTGCAAACTGTGACACCCTGAAAATCACAGCAGAAGGTCATGTAACGTGGTGATAACGGAAGTTGGAATTATTCTAACAATTATAGTCAAACGTTAACATTCAAATAGTTGACCACAAAGGATTAGACCTTTACGCATTTTAAGCAAAACACAATGAAATTCAGGTTTATTATAACCATCTTGTTCAGTCAAGCGACAACATTTATTTATTAGAATTTCATAACAGGTAATCAATTGACACGTTTGACCTTCCAAAGACTCATTCTGTTAACTCCAAACAGAGAGCTTACTACAACCCTGAAAAGGATGAAAAATACTAGTTAACATAAAGTTAGTGAGCATTCGGGTTTTAAAACTTTATAAACAATCAGTTTTTCAAAACCGTTATGATATAGCGAGATAATATACCCAACATAGACTAGATAGGTACTATGATAACAATCAGGTCATAAGTCCATAGTCAAGCCAAGAAACATGACGTGGCCCCACAACAGTCCAAACATATAAATTCCCTCACCACATATACTCACCAGGGCGACTGATCGCGAGAGCGGGCCCTTCTAACCTGATAGATCTACTAATATAGTCTGCGGTCTTATCCCCGAGGTTAATGATTATGGGGGGATTTAGGGCTCAATAGTCATACACTTATACTATTGACCAAAACTTATATCGTCATAAATATATTATTCTTGTTTTACCCATTATGTATATAAAAACAATTAACCATACTTTTTCCCCAAAACAGTTTAAATAAAACAATATTTAAAAACAGGGCCAAAGAACTCACCTTCATATGTGATCAAATAACCGATCAAAAATGTCTTACACCGATATATCAAGATCCTAAACGTGGAAAACATAATTATTATTTGAAAAAGCATGTTCATGAGAATGTTTTTCACCCAACTTATTTCTTTTAAAAAATAAAGACGTTTTTCTACAATTTATTACACAGGGTTTTTAAAGAAAAGAGTTTATTGTTTACTAACTATCTTTCTTAAAATGATTAAGACATAATATATTTTTCTTATCGACTAAGTCATCCTTAAATACTTAATCAACTAAGTATCTAACGATATCACTAGTCCTTTCGTAATTCTATGTTTGTTTCTTATGAATACTAATATATTTTTCGTAACCTAACTATTTATGCTATGAATATCCTAACTAAGAATTTATTGATTTCTAGTGATTTTACTCAAGACTTTCACCATAATTTTTGTATTTTCATTTCAAAATATCTCATTTTCTTTCATAGAATAATTTAAAATTGTCAAAATATATTTGATAATTAGAATATATATATTCTTTTGATAGAGTCGATAATATTTTATGGTTTTAATTTGTGAATTATATCGACTAGTTTTTAAAACATGGTAACTAAAATTTGTTGTTTTAAATATATATATTTATTTTTATTAGTCATAAATTGTCCGGAGAGTATATTATTTTTTTTTTCAGTTTTATGCAATTTATTTATGAATGTCTTGGAGTTTCAAACATCATCTTAGTCAATAATATTCCATTCATCTTTTGTTCGGTTCTAACCATGGTTTCTAGTCTTCCGTTTATTTGTAGATCTAGTCCTCTAGTTTATGTAAAACCTTTCTAATGTGTTCCGGTATCGGTTTTTATAACAATGTTTCAACCTAAACAATCCTTTTATAGTATCATGCTTAACAATATTGTCCAATTTTCCAACTTAATCATCCTCTTATGATATTATATCCAACAATATTCATCCATCCTATAATTCTAACGAATCATTCTTATGAGCTATAATCAACCAATCTTTCAACCTAGGCATATATACATACATACATACGCAACATGTACATACATCTAGATACATTCTTACAAACTCAAATCACACAAATAACATGATTTCATCAACCCAAATCCATTTCTAAGACACATTTCAGATTGTAAAGCCACTTTTAAAACCCAAGTTCATCAAGTTCATTAAGTTTATCAACTTTTATAAAACATCAACTGGGTGAACTAGGGTTCTTCAAGATTTTCATCTTGATCACCTATGCATGGAAAGATAAGGATGATCTAACCCAAAACAAGTATACCTTGAGTATTTCTTAGACTAATCCACCAATGTCTAACGTTAGCACAAAGATTTCCAAAGCCCGTTACACCTTTAAGCTCTCAACTCAACTTTACTTGAAAACCCGCTTGTTCTTGACTTAAATGAATGAAAATGAAGGTTCCTTATGGTGGTGGTGGTGTGATTTCAAAGGTGAGGCAGTGGTGGTGCTCACGGTGGCCGAAGGGGGTGGGGGTTGGGCGACTGATGGTGGTGGGGTAATGGTTGGTGGTGGTGGTCGATGGTGCGGGTGCGGGTGGCGGAGGTGGCTACGGTGATGGTTGGCGGGTGCCGTGGTGGTGGCGGATGGCGGTGCGACGGCGGTTGGTGGTCTCTGTGGTGGGGGTGGCGACCGGTGGTGGAGTGAGGGAGTGGGGGAGGGGAATGTGAAGAGTTTTGTGAAGTGTGTGTGAAGAGTATGTGTAAGGGTGGGTTTTGTAGGGTGATGGTGACTTAGTTGTCATCCATGAGTCAATTTTGTTATTATTATCATTATTATTATTATTATTATTATTATTATTATTATTATTATTATTATTATTACTACTAC
>BJCO01363533.1:0-11225 GCA_018326465.1 Flaveria floridana
TAAGTTTTAAATGAATGCTTAATTACTTTCCGCTGCAATGTTTTGTTATTAAACTGGTTTTATGCTATGGTTAACCAACTGTGAGGCTTCCCGGGAACGGGGCCTTACATTATGTAAAAGAAGTCATACCTTGGCATAATGTGATGTTCTTTGATGAAAAAGAAAAAGAATGGAATGACTTTGAGTAAAAACCCCCAAAATTTCAAACTGTAAACCCCCATTATCTTGCAAACGAGTAAGAATTTGGCAAAACTAATTGGTGAGATGTGATCCACTCAAAAAAACTAAGCAAGATGCATCTATGATTTGCTTAATTTGGTTGAGAATTGAAGAAGTTAAAAATCTAGTGTTTTGGGTGTTCTTGAGAGAATTAGAGAGGAAGAATGGAGGAAGATGATGAAAAATTGAAGTTTGATCCATATTTAGTTTAAACTTTTGATTAGGTTAAGTTTGTGGTTATGGGTTGTCAGGTAATCCACCAAAAAACAGGCCGACCTACCCCTTTCCGGGCCGCGGCGTCGGTGGCGGTGGGCATGGCGTCGGTGGCGGTAGACCGGCGTTAGTCCTGCCATCGATTACCACCGTCAGTCAATAGGTTTGGCCCAACTGACGCCAGCGGAGTTGGTGGCGGTGGGCATGGCGTCTGTGGCGGTGGCCTTAAAAAATAACTTTTTTTGTTTATGAAGAACAACTAATGATAAAAATAAAACTAAGGATAAAATTACCCTATATATTTAAAAACTAAGTTAAAGAAGTAGTAAAGTTTGTGAGGTTTAGATTTTGATCATATGGTTTTTCATTCTTTGTACTTTGGTCCTTCATCACTATTAGATTTAAGTTATTTTCTCTGCATTTGGGTTTTGTGGAGAGAGATAAGGGAGGTAGGTATGTGGGTTACCGGAACTCTGGTGGAGGTTGTCACCGGTCATCTTTTACCAGCTTCACCGATGCGTAGGGATCCTCCCGCTGCACCTTTCTTCTTTTGATTCAATGTTTATGGTGGTTGTTGTGGCTTCGGCCGATCCATATTGCCTGAGATCTATACCCGCAGAGAGTGTTGAGCCTACCGCCACCGGTCATTTGCTTGCATGAGTTCCCTTGGCGACAGTGACGATGACCTTTCTTGCTCCTCTACCTTTAGGGTTCTTAATCTCAGATTTGTTCTAGGGTTTGCTATTGGGGTTATGCAGTCGATGTAGGCTGTGGATGCCTCAGGTGGTCGTTCATAAGTTGCCATATGGCGAGGGTTATGAAGCCCCGCTATCGCTGGACTTTTGCTTATGCGGGTTTCCTTTGTGGCGGCGATGATGAGCCATTTCTTCTTATTCTGTTTGATGGTCTTTGGTTCGGTTAAATGTTATTGGTGTTATGGAAGGGGTTTCGAACGTCTATGTTGGCATGACCGTCGATGATGATGAACTTGAGTTCATCTGAGACTCTTCTATTTATATGTTTTCCATGTTTAGGCCTTTTTTTGTTGTTAGAGATTTCAAGTGTGGACTCTATTGAATTTACTCTTAAAGAGACCTTTATAAGCCACCAACGAGATGCCTGATCAGAGCTATTTTGGGTTGATGATAATGAATCTGAATTCATATAAGACTTTTTTGTTTATATGTTTTCCGAATTTAGGCCTTTGTTGCTTTAGCTTTAAAGGTTTTCAAATGTGGTTTCTGTTGGGTTGATGATTATGAATATATATTCATCTGAGACTACTTTTGTTGGCTAACGATATTTCGGTACGGTTTATGATGGTCATGTGTTGTTCCGTGGAGCTCTTTTCAGGTCCTTTGGTTGATGATGATGAGCATATATTTATTTGAGACAGTACAACCTGAGTTTGTTTGACACGATATCATGATTTGGTTAATGATGCTGAACATATGTTCATTGGATGCTATTTATGTTGGCTGGGACACTATCTTGATTTGGTTGATGATAAAAAAACATATGTTCGTATGAGACCAGTTTACATGTTCATATGAGACCTATTTTGTTGGTATTGATGTTGGTCCTATTTTGTTCATCGGTACATGAATGTTTGTTGTATTATGAAAAGTTTTTTGACCCTCATGGCTATGATGATAGAAATCTCTCCAAATGGCATATGAGCCTCCTTCGCTTCTTCCGACGTTCAAAGCGCGCCGTACTATAACACTAGTTAATATTTAAAAACCAATTAAATGTTTTTGTTTGTTTTTCTGAAACCGTGCCACCTTCGCGCCCCCCACCGAAAAAGTCATGATTCGCCTCGAATCCTAGAAAATTATGGTCAACATACCTCGTTAGCCCTGAGTTTCCCCATACTTGGGTGTTTGCATGTTCTTGCATAGAAACCAAACAAATGAAGAGAATAACTAACAAATTGAAAACTAAAAACTAAACTCGCTTTCGTAGTAATCACGGTTCCATTTAGCGTATGCAACAAGACTTTTAAACCACTCGGTAAGCCCGAGTGGGCGAGTGAAGTCTCATGAGGGTTTCTAGTGAACATACCCACAAAGTTCTCCGAGCTGCCTCTTGAAAAATGCTAAGTTTTAGGTATTCAGCCAGACCGTTACCTGATCCTTACTTATTGGTCGTGTAAGTCGGTGCACTTACCAACAAGCTCACAACTCGTCAACGTTGCCACTCACATCCTTACTTTCTAAGCAGTGTTTTAATCGATGCCCATTCACCATATGTCACACACCGTCTTTAGGGTCTTCAATCTAAACATCGCCAAACTTGCCAACTCGAATCATAACGTATGGTCTATCCATTTGCTTTTCAACTTACCGGGAAACATTTTCAATCGTGAGATATACAACCACACCTTCTGACCTATCTCAAAGGTTTTCTTTAGTATTTTGCATCATGCACTTCTTTCATCCTCTCCTTATATGCGGTTGTCGTCTCGTATGCCTCATTCCTGAATTCTTCCAATGTTCAAACTCAACTTCCTTGCATTTTCTGTAGCGTTGTAATCAAGATTAACATGTTTAATTGCCCACAAAGCACGATGTGCTAGTTATACAGATAAATGACATCCTTTCCAGTAGACCAACTGATATGGGGTCGTGCCAATAGGTGTTTTAAACACGGTACGATAGGCCCATAGGGCATCGTTTAACTTGGTGGACCAATCCTTTCAGTCTGATCGTACCATTTTCTGTAAGATTTCTTTAATTTACCTATTGGATACCTCCATCTGACCACTCGTTTGAGGGTGATATGGTGTTGCTATTTGGTGATCTACACCATAATGTTTTAATAGTGTTCCAAAGTGAATATTCTTAAAATTTGACCCCCATCACTTATGATCACACGAGGAAAACCAAATCATAAGAAAATATTACTTTGAACAAATTTACACAGAACGTTATGGTCATTTGTTTTAGTGGAAGTTGCTTCCACCCATTTTGATACGCAGTCGACAACCACTAAAATATATAAATTACCATATGAATTTAGGAATGGGCCCATGAAAGCAATTCCCCAAACATCAAAGATGTCAACCACGAGAATTGGCTGCATGGGCATTTTATTGTGTTTTGATATACTTCCCATTTGTTGGAATATTATACAATTTTTAGCAAAATTATAAGAATCATGAAAGATAATTGGCCAAAAGAGTCCACAAGATAGGATCTTGTGACCTGTTTTCTGTCCACTAAAATGACCCCCGCATACGGATGAATTTGCATGTTCTAACACATCTGGAATTTTGGAGTTGGGAATGCATCGCCTTATGATTTGATCCGCTCAAACCTTGAACAAGTCTGGTTCGTCCCATATGTAGTATTTCACTTGCGAAAGAAATTGTTGTATCTTCCTTTTGTTCCAGTGATCGGGAGTGGTACCTGCAGCCAAATAATTTGCAAAGTTAGCAAACCATGGTTTGGAAGATATGGATAATAATTACTCATCCGGGAATGTGTCATTAATCTCCTGGAGTGAATCCGTGGTTTGATATGCAACTCTTGATAGATGATCCGTGACCATATTTTCGCTTCCCACCTTATCACGTATTTCCAAGTCAAATTCTTGTAGTAAAAAGATCCATCGTATCAGCCGTGGTTTGGCATCCTTCTTTTCCATTAGATATCTGACTGTACTGTGATCAGAATAAACAATTTATTTGCTTCCCCATATATATGATCGGAATTTATCTAAGGCATATACTACTGCAAGCAATTCCTTTTCAGTTGTTGTATAATTTAATTATGCATCGGCTAATGTTTTACTTGCATAGGATATGGCAACGGGTTTCTTATCCACCCGTTGACCTAAACTAGCCCCAATTGTAAAGTCGCTTGCATCACACATAATTTCAAATGGAAGTGACCAATTAGGTGATTGCAAGATTGGGGCTTCCACTTATTTCTCTTTTAAAGGGTTAAAAGCATGTAAGCGTTCTTTATCAAACACAAAGGTACGTCTTTTAAAAACAAGTTGCATAGGGGTTTAGTTATGACATAAAACCCTTAATGAATCTTCTATAAAACCCTATATGTCCTAAGAATGACCGCACACATTTAACATTAACCAGAGGAGGTAGAGTGGAAATTACCGTTATTTTGGCCCAATCTACCTCAATTTCCCAACTAGATATGACATGCCCTAAAACTATTTCCTCTTGAACCATGAAATGACTTTCTCCCAACTTAAGACCAAATTTGTTTCAACGTATCGTTTCAAAACTTTGGTTAGCTTGTGTAAACCATTATCAAAAGTAGAACCAAAAATTGAAAACTCATCCAGGAAAATTTCTAAGGACTCCCTGACCATATCTGAAAAGATACTTATCATACACCTTTAAAAGGTGGTCAGGGCATTACACAAAACAAATGGCATTCGCCTAAAAGCGAATGTGCCATAAGGGCAAGTGAATCTAGTCTTTTTTTGGTCCTTAGGGTGAATGGCAATTTGATTATATCCCAAATAATCATCTAGAAAATAGTAAAACTCCTGACCTGCCAGTTTCTCAATAATTTGATCAATGAATGGAAGTGGAAAATGATCTTTAGATGCAGCATTTAGTTTCCTATAATCACTACAAACACGCCACCCGGTTACAGGCCGAGTAGCAATTTGCACACCTTTCTCGTTTTTGATTACATGAATGCCTGCTTTCTTCGGTACTATTTGAGTTGGACTTACCCACGTACTGTCAGTTATTGGGTAGATTATACCGGAATCTAACCACTTAAGTACCTCTTTCTTAACTACTTCCCGCATGTTTGGATTCAACCTTCTTTGAATATCACGTGACGGTTTGGCATTAGCATCAGTTATGATCTTGTGCATCATAATTGAAGGACTTATGCCTTTCAATCAACAAGTGTCCACCCTATAGCAGCTTTGTATGTTTGAAGAACCTGTAACAAAGAGGCTTCTTGATCTTCTTCTAAGTTGGTTATGATAATTACAGGTAACGTGTTGTCTTCTCCTAAAAATGCATATTTAAGGTGCTTGGGAAGATCTTTCAACTCTAACTCTGGTGGGCTTTCCAAAGAGGGATTCATCTTTTTATCTATATGCTCGGGCAAGTTTTCATTTGATATGTCCATGGTGGTCTACCATCATCGACAACCTTCAGATCCAACTTTTGTTCCTCAGTCTCTAGATCCTTCATACGGTTCCAACCTGCATCTTCATAAACAAGACATGTCTCTATGGTGTCATCCTCACTTTCATGAGGATTACCCTCATCAATGACGTCCGCCATAAAGCATTCGTCATTAGGTAGAGAGTTTGGTGTATTAGAAAACATATTTAAACGTAATTTCCTATTTCCAAATATCATATCCACTGTCCCAGTTCTATAATTTATAAAAGCATTTGTAGTGGACAAGAATGGTCTACCAAGTAGGATATTAGGTTGATTTGTTTTATCATTTGACATATAGTCTAACACCAAGAAATCGACCGAGTAGTAGAAATGTTCAACCATGACAATCACATCAGACACGATCTCTCTAGGAAACTTAGGTATTAAATCAGCTAACACCATGGTGGTATCAGCTTTACGAAGTGGACCAAAATCGTATTGATTGTATAAGCTTCCCGGAAGGATACTTACACTTGCTCCAAGATCCAATAACGCCCCTGCCATTTTAAAGTCACCAACTTGAATTGGTATCAAAGGCGTTCCCGGATCTCGAAGTTTCAAAGGTAAGGAACCCATTAACACAGCACTTACTTTTCTATTAAATCAAGCATTTTTGAAAATTTATTGTTTTGTTTTTGAGTACACATGTCTTTAAGATATTTAGCATAAGCCAGTACTTGTTTAATTGCATCAAGTAAATGAATGTTGATTTTAACTTGCTTAAAAATTTCCCATATTTCCTCTTATTGAGGACCTGGTTTATTTGAAATCTTTAACTTTTAAGGATTTTCTAAGGCTTTTGGATAGGGTATGGTATAAACTTCCATATCCTTACCATTGACCTTAGATGACTCTTATTTAAACGGGTTTTTATGTATCTTGAAAAGTTACATTTTTCTATTTTTTAAAATTATGTATGTCCGGTTCACACTCATCATCGCTTTTTCCATCCTTACCAAGATCCTCTACCACTCCTTCTTCAAACGGTGGTGGAGAAACTACTTTGTTGTCATATACTTTACCAAAACGAAGAATACTTACCTGATTGATATTTGTACTCTTTGTGTTCCTTGCACCAGATGTTTGATGTTGAGGATTGACAGTGTGTCACTAGGCAACGTTCCTGGATTTCTTCTCAATTGTGTCATCTCCTCTGCTATTTGTCCCACTTGCTTAGCTAATGCCTTTATCATTTTATCTCATACCTCATTATCTTTCTTAATCTCTCTGAGAAAGTCCATGACTTCTGATGAGTTTCTTGAACCTCCTTGATTGATATTAGGTTGACAATTTCATTGGAATCCTTTATTGTATCCCCCTTGTTTGTAATTCTGGTTATTATATATCAGTTGTTGACTCTGGCACGTTTGACCTCCCTGATTTGGTACCTGAAAATGAGGCTTAGATTGATTAGATGTGTTACCAGACTTGAAATTAGGATGATTACGCAAACCTGGATGATATGTGTTAGAGTTCATATCATATTGTTTTTTATCACCATATACTTCATTAACCTCTTCCTCAGGTCTACCCATTTTCATCGGACAATCCATACTAGCATATCCCAGATCACCACATCCTTCACACACGGGAAATATTGGTCCGCCTTAAGGTGTCACATTTCCTCCATCAAGATTCAAACTCTCCAATTAATGTTCCAATATCTTATTTGCTCTCTCCAACTGTTCTAATCTTTCATTGGCATTAGTAGTGCCTGCAGATCTAACAATGGCATGTTTCTTCTTTTTATTAGACTGAGCTTGCCTTTTTGAGTTCACCGCCATCTTCTCTAAGAACTCCTAATCCACTTCTACGTAATTAGAAAGAAAGGTTCCTCCTATTGTAGAGTTCACATCTCGGATGTCATCAATGGATAAGCCATCATAGAATGCATTGATCAACTCCCATTGTGGAATACAATGATGAGGACAATTCCTTAATAATTGTTTAAATCTTTCCAGGCTTCATAGAAAAGCTTACCCGGTTGTTTTTGGAAATTCCGAATATTGGCTCTTGCATCACTTGTTCATTAAGGTGTGTAATACTCTTCTAAGAATTGTTGTTGCATATCCTCCCACGTAAAGATGCTTGCGGATGGCAAAGATAGAAACCATTATTTTGTAGCATCCTTTAATGTGAATTGAAACAATACTAGCCTAACTTGATCTGGTCTAAACCCTTGTCCGCCAATTGTGCCACACACCGCTTCAAATCAGAAATATAAAGGTAAGGTTCCTCACTTCCCTTACCATAAAATATGGCAACATGTTCAAGCCTTGTGGTCTCACTTCAAAGGATCTACCTTGTGCAATAGGGCTTACTATTGGAGATCAGTTGACTGCAATTTAAGGTCTAAAATGGCTTTCAACTCCTCGCATTGGGGCACGATGATAGACTTATGGAAGAAAATCATGATGTTGAGGAAAACCCGATTGAGGATGTTGATTCATTGGTTATCTCATACCTCTCGGTGGACCTTGATTAGCCATTTGAAAGACTGGGTTAAAGTGATGATTATATCCTCCCTGATGTTGATAGCCATAGTTAAACCCAAATCCATCTTCATCTCTACCACCATAACCAGCGTTTGAATTTTCATGATTTATTCCATCATCCCAATTCGATACCCGATCCTTTATGTCTTTATCACCATTAACACCATCATTCCGGCTCGAGTTTGATTGATTGAACTGAACGGAAGGATTTCGTGGAGCTTCATAGTTAACATTTATAACCGGTTCTTGCAGAATAGGTGGATTGGGTTATGGGTAGACACGAGTATTTTCACCGATTTGGAATTGTGGTGGTTGAGGTATAGGGTTTCCTTGAACTGGGTTAAATGGCGGGGCTTGTTGCTAAGGTGGTGGAGTATTATGTGGTGGGAACATTAGAGGAGGAATATCACGTAAAGGTTGTTCTCTTTGCGGCGGAGGTTGATTGGACGAAGAACCTTGATTCCCAAGTTATTCATATTGTTGAACGGATTACTTTTCGGTGTTTTGGAAAGTCTTTGTAAGACTCGACTAGCCTTGGCTGATGAAGTTCCTTCTTCGGACCACGTACCTCGTGGGATAGGAGCTGATGAAGGATTTGCCTTATGAAAGACTCGGTTCTATCATACTGTTTTCTTAATCTCAGGATCAAAGAGCAATGGGGAAGTCCTTCCTGAATGTCTCGTATGCATAAGAATCTTAAAGTATATGCACACAAGAAACAAATATCCGATTAATTCCAAACAACAAAAATAACAAATAAACTAAACAAGAAAAAGAAAATATTTTTGGTTTTTTATTGATTTTTTAAGAAAACAAAAACTATTACTAACACTAAGCGCAAAAATTCCCCGACAACGGCACCATTTTGATCGATGTTGTGTGGTCGTCAAAAATATATATTAAATAGTACCTAATTACCCTTAATAGTAAAGGATAAGTAGGGTGTTGAATCCACAGGGAAGTGCTAGTAATGATTAATCTAAAAAGATTAAACATGAAAAAGGAAATTGATTTATGGATTTGATTGAGAAATAATTAAATTAAGAAAATAAAGTCTAAGTTTTTAACAATCTTAAAAAAGGAACCTACTTCACAATTCAGGTTTGGCAAATTTACAATTTTTCTTGAACGAAACATAATGAGAAGTCATTAATGGTAACTTACATAATATATGATTTAAGTGATAATTATGGATTAAAGTTTAAAGAATTTATTCACATAATTATAAATTTGAATAATGAAACCCTAATTGTAATAATCAATCATACAATGATGAAAGACAACCAAAGTTATAGAATATCAAAATTAGGTTTTAAACATAATCAAACCATTTAAATAATCAAATCATAACTTGATACCAAAATAAATTATAAGGTTAAATATTCAATCCCAATTCTAGGTTACAAACTAAGAAAAATAAGAATTTGCACAAACCCGTCCCCCTAAGTGAATCATAATAGATTTAGCCTTGCGTCACCATCGATTCTTCAACAAAATTGTAATTGATTATGTAAATCTTGATGATTTGATGATCTTGATGTTGGAAGAGCTTGAGAATGATCCAAGATGGTTGATTTTCATCCCATATTGATGTGTGAAAAGTTGAAATTCGTATTAGGGTTTTTCCCTATTTAAATCCCTTCAAATTAGGTCAATTCTCAACAAAAACCTAGACCCCGACGTCGGTGGCGCCTATGGATGCGTTGGTGGTGCCGCCTCCCAGTGCAACCTTGATTTTCAAGTGTGACTTTCCGATACCTTTCCGTGAACTGGTTGTGGGTCCCGTAACTCCTTTCCAAGCTCAAGTTATGCCCATTTTAAGATATCATTGTCGTACAACTTCGATTTATCATATCTTTACTTCTCGAGCTCCAATTATCATCCCGTTTCTTTCAGTTTCTTCGTATTCTTCATGTTTTACCTACAACACAAGATAATCCCAAAAGTAACTCTATTTCTCATAAATTTACACATAAAACCCGAAAATAAAGATGTTAAACATTGAACTTTCACCACCCGATCAATAATACATATTGGATGGATAATATGGTAATATCATTTAAAGTGTAAAACACTATATGACATTTTAAACATAGGAGTACAAGTGTTTTATGAAATAATTCTACTTTTACCCCTATTTAATTAATATTTTTTGGTTATTGTATTATTTAATACACATTATTAATACATTATTTAATAATATGATATTATTTAATTCACTTTATTAACTTTTATTTTTTTATAATAATATAACATGACATTTAAATTTATAATTACTAATCATATGTTTATAACTAAATATTATTTGAATTAAGTATTATTTTATTTAAATACTTATATCTATACTATCATATATTGGATAGAGATATAATTTTACCAAACTTATAAGTTTGAAGCAACATGTACAAATAAGTGCAAGACATTTAAGAGTGACAAAATAAGGAATTGATTAAGATTTTAAAACACTAAGAGCATTCACATTACTAAGAGCATTCACATCCCATTCTTTATTTTCATCCTTATAATTATACTAAAAATCACTACATCTTCTCTCTCCTTTCAATTAAATAATATATTTTTATACCTTTTCATTACCGTTTCTCTCTCCTGCACTCACAACCATTTTTAAAAATATTAAAAAATTTATAAGGGTTGAACAGTGAATCTTTAAATTTACAGATGAACGGTAACATTTTCTCTCTCATACACTCACAATCACTTAAATCATTCCATATAATTTAAGAACTCCCACTCACATAATTTTAAGGAATGGGTTATGAATGCTCTAATAGGGGCAATACGATAAATTTATCCATTAAATTTTATATAGCTTAACATTATTCCCTTATCTCTTTCATATATTTAATAAACACTATTAATACATTATTTAATAATATCATATTATTTAATTCACTTCATTAAATTTTATTTTATTTATGATATTATAAATTGACATTTGACTTTATATTTATAAAACATATTTTTATAACTAAATATTATTTAAATTAAGTATTCTTTTATTTAATACTTAAGTATATAACTTATTATGAGTTTAACAATATTAGTATTTATCTATATCTTGTATAATAAAAGTGAAAATAAGATAGAATGATAAATTTACATATGGATGAAGACAC
>BJCO01363534.1:0-16588 GCA_018326465.1 Flaveria floridana
TTAATGTTGTTTAATAAAATACTTTTATGATAATAACGTACGACTTTCACGACTAACGTTAACTTAAGAACGTTTGACTATAATAGTTGGGTCAACTCCAACTTCCGTTACCACCACGTCACGTGATCTTCCGCTGCGATTTTCGGGGTGTGACATAGAACACACGAGTATGTAAGTATGTGTACACAGAAATCATAATGAAACTCTAAGTGCTCTACAAACCAAAGAACTCAAGGTTTTAGAAAGACAAAAACACTTGACCCAGTTGACCTGTTTGACCCATTGGTGACATTATAGGTGAGATTCCATTTAATCCACATACCAATACATTACACAAGATTATCATACAACCAGATATCATATCATCCAAAATGTTCAACCATGATCAACCACAAACCAACAATAGTCCCAATCTACCCATATGACCCATCACCATGAATTCCCACCAATAGACCAAAATTCCAACTAGCCTAATACCCACTCATGCAACCTAAACAACGCATTCAACCACATTAGAAATAATCTATGAACATACTAGCATGATCCTAATGTCCCAAACATGCTCAAATCATCATCTTCAAGACTTTGTGCAAATAAAGTTTCCCTTTTGGGAAAGCACATCCCTAAAACTTATCAAAAACTCAATACATTCATGAATTCATTAACAATATACCAATTCAAGCTCATATCAACATCTAGGCATGATGAATAACATCTAATAATCATAATTCATCAATTTTCATGAACAAAGTTTCTACTTTTGGTAATCTATGAACTACAACATTCATTCTTAGGTTTCTAGCATTGATATCATCAATCTAACATCCATATATCATGACATACACTTCAACAACATCAACTCATCATCAAATCATCATATTCATGTAATTAAAGTTACTATTATTAGTAACCTATGAACAACGCATCAAAATTATAGCATTCTTGCATAATCGACGTAAACTAACATCAATACAATCTAAGTTGCATCACACAATCATCAAACAATCAAGAATTCGACATTCATCATCAATTTTCAACCTAGGGTTCTAGCAAAATCAAAAACCCATGAAAACCAATCAAAATCTAACCTTTAAGTGTGTAAAAATGACGATTAGCACTTGTTAATCACTTGAAATGCGTGATTGCTCCTAGAATTCGATGGTTCTTGGTGTTTCTTGATCAAATTTCGCAATGTATGAGTGTGTTTGAGGGGGTGCTACGGCCGAAGGGTATGGGGCTAGGGTTGGTTGATTTTGTTTAAATTAATTAGTTGTAATTACCATTTAAACCCTTGTAATTTGTATTTTATAAAAACTACGCCTTTTAACAATCTTTTTAAAAGGTTTTTTAACTAAAATAACAAACATATTAATTAATAATAATAATCATGTATATTATTTGCACTAACCACAAAATATACGAATTAAATATAACACGTTGCCATGTTAAGCGATAAAATTCACAATTAACATTTAAATCGCGTAAACACATAAGCATCATACAATAATCACATTATTGATTAGATTACTATTAGTTTATCATTGTTAATTATTATTAAGTCACCAACGGTCAATGACAAACAATATATGCTCACGACACGTGTATGCAAGACCTAACGGAACTAACGGAGTTTGGAAACAGAAAACTACCGGATGTCACATTTTCCCCATGTTGAAAGAATTTTCATCCCGAAAATTGAATTACATGGTGAGTGTTCCATCACTGGACTACTTCATTGGCATAAAGTGATCGAGTAAGTTTTAGGTGAGTTGTCACATCATCCCCATGTTGAAAGAAATTTCGTCCCGAAATTTAATCAATACCTTCATCTGATGCCATCGTCTTTTCGAATAGTTGAGGATACTTAAGCTTCATCTAGTCCACACGTTCCCACGTGAATTGCGGTCCACGTCTCGAGTTCCAACGAACTTTGACTATGGGTATCTTGCTTTGCTTAAGTGTCTTCACCTCACGATCCGTTACCTTAACTGGTTCCTCAATGAAACGTAACTGTTCATCTATTTGCACCTCCTCAAGCGGTACCACAATTGTTTCGTCTAATAAGCACTTCTTTAGGTTTGAGACATGAAATACATCATGAATTCCACCAAGCGAATCAGGTAGGGCTAATCGATAGGCCACAGGACCTATTCTTTCCAATATCTCAAATGGTCCAACGTATCTCGGGTTTAGCTTTCCTCTTTTATCAAACCAGATTACGCCTTTCCATGGTGACACCTTCAATAAGACTTTGTCGCCAGCCTAGAACTCTAGAGGTTTCCGTCGCTTATCAGCATAACTCTTCTGTCTGTCGTGTGTTACAGCCATAGAGTTCCTTATTTGTATAATCTTCTTAGTGATCTCACGCACCAACTCTGGACTCGTTAGCTGATTATCACTAATTTCATCCCAACAAACTGGTGATCTACATTTCCGTCCATACAAAGCTTCAAATGGTGTTGCCTTTATGCTAGTATGATAACTATTGTTGTAAGAAAATTCCACCAATGGTAGGTGAACTTCCCATTTATTCCCGAAGTCAATCACACAAGCACGTAACACGTCCTCTAACGTTTGTATGGTACGTTCACTTTGACCATCGGTTTGTGGATGATAAGCAGTACTCATGTCCAATCGCATACCCAATGATTTCTACAATGACTTCCAGAAGTGCGAGGTAAAACGAGCATCGCGGTCAGAAATAATTGAGACTGGTACACCATGTCTCGAAACTATTTCCTACAGATAGAGTCGGGTTAACTTTTCCATCCTATCCGTTTCCTTTATCGCCAAGAAATGAGCGGACTTCGCTAAACGGTATACGATAACCCATATCGTGTCACAACCAATATTAGTCCATGGGAGTTCGGTAATAAAGTCCATTGAGATTTGTTCCTACTTCCACATAGGAATATCAGGTTGTTGTAACAGTCTAGATGGTTTTTGATACTCCATTTTCACCTTCGAGCAAGTCAGACACTTGCTCACATACATAGCTACATCCGCTTTCATGTTGGGCCACCAGTAGTGCGCCTTCAGATCATGATACATCTTATCGGATCCAGGATGTATAGAATATTTAGACTTGTGTGCCTCACTCATAACCAAGTCTCTCAGATTTCTATAGACAGGCACCCAAAGTCTATCCATGATATAACGAATTCCATCAGCTTTCACCTCAAGTTGTTTATCCATCCCACGTAACGACTCAGACCCAATGTTTTTAGCTTTCAAAGCCTCTGCCTGTGCTTCCTTAATTTGCTTAAGCAGTTGAGTGTTGATCGTAAGCTGTAAAGCTCGCACTCGTCTAGGCTTAGAGGTTTCTTTTCGGCTTAGGACATCGGCAACCATGTTTGCCTTCCCTGGATGATACTTGATGGCGCAATCATAATCATTCAGTAGCTCTACCCAACGTTGTTGCCTCATATTCGGTTCCTTTTGCTCAAATATATGTTGAAGACTCTTGTGATCAGTGTAGATAGTGCATTTGGTAACGTACAAGTAATGTCTCCAGATCTTCAACACAAAGACCACTGCACCCAATTCCAAGTCATGGGTGGTATATTTCTTCTCATGAACCTTCAGTTGTCTCGAGGTGTAGGCTATCACCTTATCCCGCTGCATCAAGACACAACTCAGTCCCTGGATGGATGCATCACAGTACACCACAAAATCATATGTTCCTTTCGGTAATGCCAGTATCGATGCGCTGCAGAGTTTCTGTTTTAGCAATTGGAAGGCTGATTCTTGGCTTTCTCCCTATTTTAATGTAGTACCTTTATGTGTCAAGACAGTGAGGGGTTGAGCAATTTTGGAAAATCCCTCAATGAAGCGTCGATAGTATCCTGCCAATCCAAGAAATTGACGTATCTCACTAGGAGTTTTAGTAATCATCCAATTCTTGATTGCTTCCACCTTTGCAGGATTTACATGAATTCCCTTCTTATTCATGATGTGACCCAGAAACTTCACCTCTCGTATCCAGAAGTCACATTTAGAGAATTTGGCATAGTGTTGCTCCTTCTTCAGCAATTCTAAGATCGATCGTAGGTGCTTCTCGTGTTCCTCCTTAGTCTTAGAATAGATCAATATGTCATCCAAAAACATGATAACAAACTGGTCAAGGTAGGGTTTACACACACGGTTCATGAGGTCCATGAATACCGCTGGTGCATTGGTCAACCCAAACGGCATGACCAAGAATTTGTAATGGCCATAGCGAGTCCTGAATGCCGTCTTCGAGATGTCTTCCTCTCGGACTTGCAATTGATGATATCCAGGCCTTAAATCAACCTTAGAGTAATAACTGGATCCCTGAAGTTTATAGAACAGATCATCAATACGTGGTAAGGGATACCGATTCTTGACTGTGACTTTGTTCAACTCCCTATAGTCGATGCTCATTCGAAAAGTGCCATCCTTCTTCTTAACAAAAAGAACAGGGGCTCCCCAAGGTGATGATCTAGGTCGGATAAAGCCCTTATCTAACAGCTCCTGAAGTTGTGTCAACAACTCCTGTAATTCATTCGGTGCAAATCGATAAGGTGCTCTAGTAATCGGGGCTACAATGGGAGTCAACTCAATCTGAAACTCCACTTGGCAATGAGGTGGTAATCTAGGCAAATCCTGTGGAAACAAATCTGGAAAGTCACGTACCACTGGAATATCCTCCATCTTCCTTTCCTCTTGCTGCTTGTCAGTCACCAAGGCCAGTATAGCTAGTCGACCTTTACGTTGCATCTTCTGCGCCTTCATGATCGATATGATGCCTATCACAGCACCACTCCTTTCACCCTTGACCTAGAGAATTTCACCATCCTCAAGAGGAATACGTACGATCTTCTCATGACACACTGCCTCTGCCTGCTTCCTAGATAGCCAATCTATTCCCACAATCACATCAAAGCTCCAGAGTGTAACGGGCATAATATCTATGTTAAAAACGTGTCCTGCCAGTTCTATCTTACAACCCTTGTGAACGTGCGTGATGTGAATTGTTCTACCATCAACTAACTCTACGGTATAGGTGATGTCCAATGTAGAATGCATACCATTCATAAGACTTCTAAATTTAGTAGATATAAAACTCCTATCGGCTCAAGTGTCAAACAATATGGAAGCAAAACAACCATTAACAAGAAATTTGCGAGTAATAGTTGTAGGGTCGTTCAGAGCCTCACCTGAGCCAATCACAAAGGCTCTTACTTTGGCTCCTTTGTTGTTGCCACCATTACCGTTGTCGTTACCCTTGTTGTTGTTGTTGTTGCCGTTGTTGTTGTTGTGGCCATTGTTGTTGTTACCATTTCCATTCCTCCTCAGTTGTGGGCAGTTTCGCCTGTAATGGCCATCTTTTCTGCATTCAAAACAGTCTTTAGGAGTTTCCTGGGGTTTTTGTGGCATTTTCATCAGCACGCCACGACAATCTTTAGCTACATGACCAACCTTCCCATAACGTTGGCACTTGAAATTGTCACATCTACCAACATGGTGGTAGTTACATAGGTTGTACTTGGGATACTTCCCAATCTATCCCCCTTGACCTTGATTAGCAGATGATTGTAACCTTGGTTGTTGTCAAAATTCCTTGGTTGTTGTGGTGGTGTTGTTGTTGATTACCTGAAGTTGATCCTCTTTGTTTGGACTATCCCACTTGCGCTTATTGTCCAGTACACTCACTAGTGCTGGTACACTAGCCACCGTAGCCTGCTTTGGCAGCTTACCTTGCTCCACCGCCTGGTCAGTTTACTTGTGAGCCAACCGAATTGCTTGCTGAATGGTAGTAGGGTTTGAAGCAGTGATCATGCTTTAGATTTCAGGTACCAACCCATGCAGATACAGCTCAATCCTTGCATCGGGGTCACCATCCCGGGGCATAAAGTAGCCAACTCATGAGTTCTCGTGGTGTAGGCCTCTCAGAACCCTACATCTTCAGCTGCCATAGCTCCATCTATAGCTTTTACACCTCATCACGAGGGTAATACTCCTCGGCCATCATTGCCTTGAACTCATCCCATGGCAAATCGTTGGCCAGAGCTTGACCCAACATTTGCACTTGGGCATTCCACCATGAAAGTGCCGTGCCCTCAAGAGTCCCGGTCACGTACTTAACTTGATCCATTGGTGGGCAGTTGCACTTGGTGAAGACTGATTCAGTCTTCTCGAACCACCTAACCAGTCTGACCGTGCCTTCAGGTCCACTATAGGTGTGGGGCTTGCAATTCATGAAAGTTTTATAAGTAAAGGGTGGGGGTCCTGTTTCAATAAACCATAATTGTTTAGTTTGACGGTTTAAGAAAGTAATTTGACTGGTTTTCAAATCGCTCGTATCATTTACCTGCTGGCGGTGCAACGGGCACTTGAGCAACGTGCACAGCAGCCACTGCCGCCTGCACATGCTCATTAATTAAAGCAACTAATTCTGCGGGGGTCATATTAACCGCTGCCACACCACGCCCACGCCCAGCGCCACGTCCAGCGCCATGTCCAGCGCCACGTCCAGTGCCACGTCCAACGCCACGTCTAGCACCACGTCCGTGACCATGTTCTCTACCATTGGCTTCCATTTTTCACTTTACATTCACAAACATAAAAATGAGCAATATGTAACATATTCATCTCATTAAAGCATAGTAAGTAGTAAGAAGATAAAGAAGTTCATCAACCACAACACTTATAACCAAAATGATAACCAAAGATAAAGAAATTGTAAGAAGTTCACAAAATATTCCATCAATGTCAAAATTTTTAGTTTTTCTAGTTGGGTGGGAAACAATCCTTCCTACATAGGTTTTCAAATGAAAAACACTATGCAGTCAAAGTCAAATAAAAAGGAAGATTCAATCTAGAATATCAGATCCATCACTATCTTATTACATCTCATCGAGCTCTTCTCTGCTGGTGCTTCTTCAGGTTCTTCCTCGGGGTCTTCTTCTTCTTTTGGTTCTAGTTCTGGTTCTGGTTCTAGTTCTGGTTCCATAGCCACGTGCATTGCTGCGAACTGTGCCTCCAAAGCAGCAAGTCTCTCCTCATGATCTTGTAGGGCGTTGTGTTGAACCTCTGATCGTTGTGTAGTCCAAGCTATTCTGTCAGTTAAGTGGCTTTGCTGCTGATAGCACTGATATGGTAGACCTTTCACTTCAGCTAGTTCCCTCCTGGTGTCTCGCATCTATCGTAGTAGTTCCTAGACTTGTCCTGTAAGCCGTTGGGTATGTTGTTTTTCCGTGTCCAATGCTTCCACCAGAGCTGCAATCACCTTCTCATTAGACTGCACTATCCAAGCGAGGGAAGGGGTAGGCTGCTTGGTACTGCCCCTAGTCCTTGGCCTCGTAACAGGCACACGCTCCCTATACATCATGTGATCTACATAGCTAGGGTAGAAGCTCTAATCCCATGGAGGGTCGCGTTCCATCAAGGCAAATGGTTGGTCCCAGTTTATTTCCCTAAGAGGGTAGTCAAGTCGTGGCCAATCAGGTGTCTGATCAAGTACAGGTGGAGGAGGAGGGGACTCGGATCATGTAGGGGAATCTGAACCTACTGGTCTCTTTCCTGTAGCGCGCGAAGATAATGCCATGCTGCAGAGTATGTGATGTGTATGCCAATGAGTATACGGTAGAGGAATAAAGAACAAGTAACTAACTAACTGTGTGCGGTTATAGACTAGTGTGTATGCAACCTAGTTCCCTATAACCAATGGCTCTGATACCAATCTATCACACCCTCAAAATCCTTGTGTCGGATTATACCACGAGGTGCGTGACATACCAGGATCTCAGTCATTAGTTACTCAGAACGACCCTATATGAACTAACATTCAAAATCGGACTTTAACTTTAAATGCTGCGGAAGCATTTAAATAACCAAAAATACCCAAAACAATGTAACATGTTTAAAATGCGCAAACATACGCGCCCAGATATTGTGCAACACTAAAACATAAGGGTTTAAACAAACACAATCAAACACTGTTTCATAACACGCTGACAAACATCATGATGCTGACCCGTGCAACGTGCTCCTAGGCAATGGCAAACCTTAACTTGTGAATAGCATACTAAAAGAGTCAACACAATGGTTGGTGAGTTCAAGAGTTTACGTTAAACAATAATCAGTAACAGTTGTTAAATATAGGAAGTGTATTGTGATAGATAGCTAGTCTATAAACAAAAAGTAATAATCATAGTGATTTCACGATTGAAGCAGATTGTGTTACGTTTGTTGCCTCCTTTCATGACTTACCAGGTCATGGCAATGTTCGTTAGGACAATATTGCACCCGTTTGACCTCGAGTCGTATAGGTGGGGCTCGTCAGACCCAGTAGTACTACCCAAAATTTCCCGCTAAATCATTATTAACAATCCGAAAGTGTGAGGACTTTCCATGGTAATAAAAACTATATTATACTATACACATCACATATAAGTAAAGTGTTTGTAAAAACCAGTATGCTATCTCCCTTAAAAGAGAGTATGTAAGAAGAGTGGGGCATGAACCCACCTGATGTGCGTAAGAAATTACTTAAGGCTTAACTTGAAAGAAAGAATGGATAGACAACCCTCAGAGGTCACCTAGAACACACGAGTACATAAGTATGTGTACACAGAAATCATAATGAAACTCTAAGTGCTCTACAAACCAAAGAACTCAAGGTTTTAGAAAGACAAAACCCACAACCCAGTTGACCCGTTTGACCCGTTGGTGACATTATAGGTGAGATTCCATTCAATCCACATATCAATACATTACACAGGATTATCATCTAAAATGTTCAACCATGATCAACTACAAACCAACAATAGTCCAAATCTACACATATGACCCATTACCATGAATTCCTACCAATAGACCAAAATCCCAACTAGCCCAATACCCACTCATGCAACCCAAACAACGTATTCAACCATATTAGAAATCATCCATGAACATACTAGCATGATCCTAATGTCCCAAACATGCTCAAATCATCATCTTCAAGACTTTGTGCAAATAATGTTTCCCTTTTGGGAAAGCACATCCCCAAAACTTATCAAAAACTCAATACATTCATGAATTCATTAACAATATACCAATTCAAGCTCATATCAACATCTAGCCATGATCAACAACATCTAATCATCATAATTCGTCAATCTTCATGAACAAAAGTTTCTACTATTGTAATCTATGAACTACAACATTCATTCTTAGGTTTCTAGCATTCATATCATCAATCTAACCTCCGTATATCATCACATACACTTTAACAACATCAATTCATCATCAAATCATCATATTCATGCAATTAAAGTTACTATTATTAGTAACCTATGAACAACGCATCAGAATCATAGCTTTCTTGCATAATCGACGTAAACTAACATCAATACAATCTAACTAGCATCATACAATCATCAAACAATCAAGAATTCGACATTCATCATCAATTTTCAACCTAGGGTTCTAGCAAAATCAAAAACCCCTTAAAAGCAATCAAAATCTAACCTTTAAGTGTGTAAAGATGATGATTAGCGCTTGTTAATCACTTGAAATGCTTGATTACTCCTAGAATTCAATGGTTCTTGGTGTTTGTTGATCAAATTTCGCAATGTATGAGTGTGTTTGAGGGGCCACGGCCGAAGGTTATGGGGGCTAAGGTTGGGTTGATTTTCTTTAATTAATTAATTGTAATTACCATTTAAACCTTTGTAATTTGTATTTTATAAAAACTAAGCCTGTTAACAATCTTTTTAAAAGGTTTTTTAACTAAAATAACAAACATATAAATTAATAATAATAATCATGTATATTATTTGCACTAACTAGAAAATATACGAATTAAATATAACACATTGCCACGTTATGCGATAACATTCACAATTAACATTTAAATTGCGTAAACACATAAGAATCATACAATAATCATATTATTGATTAGATTATTATTAGTTTATCATTGTTAAATATTATTAAGTCACCAACGTTCAACGACAAACAGTGTGTGCTCACGACACGTGTATGCAAGAACTAACGGAACTAACGGGGTTTGGTAACGGAAAATTACTGGATGTCACACAACCCGTCACAGGTTACCTAAATCACTTGAGTTTGTAAGTATACTAGACCAAAATAACCAAAGAGAACCTAAGTGACTTAGAAATAAAAGACAATTGACCAAGTTGACCCATTGACCCGTTGGTGACATGTTAAATTGTATACTTGTTCAGACAATTTGTACATCACCTAAGCAGTCAAGTTTACATAAGTTCCTATGTTACACACCTAAGAAATCAAGTTTACACAATTTGTAATAGTCCAGATGGTTTCTGATACTCCACTTTAACCTTGGAGCAGGTTAAACACTTGCTCACATAGGTAGCTACACCTGTCTTCATGTTAGGCAACCAATAGTGCGCCTTCAGATCGTGATACATCTTGTTGGATCCAAGATGTATAGAATGTTTAGACTTGTGTGCCTCACTCATAACCAAGTCTCTCAGATTTCCATAGACCATCACCCAAAGTCTATCCATAAAATAACGAATCCCATCAGCTTTCACCTCAAGCTGTTTATCCATCCCACGTAATGATTCAGACCTAATATTTTTTGTTTTTAACGCTTCTGTCTGTGCTTCTTTATTTTTTCAAGTAATTAAGTGCTGATAGTAAGCTTAAAGCTCACACTCGCATAGGCTTAGCTGTTTCTTTCCGACTTAGTGCATCAGCAACTACGTTTGCCTTCCACGGATGATACTTGATAGCATAATCATAATCATTCAATAACTCCACCTAGCGATGTTGCCTCATATTCACTTATTTTTGCTCAAAGATATGTTGAAGAGTCTTGTGATCGGTGTAGATAGTGCATTTGGTACCATACAAGTAATGTCTCCAGATCTTCAAAGCAAAAACCACCCCACCCAGTTCTAAGTCATGGGTGGTGTAGTTCTTCTCGTGAACCTTCAGTTGTCTCGAGACATAGGCTATCACCTTATCTCGCTGCATCAAGACACAACCCAGTCCCTGAATGGATGCATCATAGTACACCATGAAATCATCTGTTCCTTCTTGTAATGCCAGTATTGGTGTGCTGCAGAGTTTCTATTTCAGCAACTGGAAGGCTGATTCTGACTTTCTCCCCATTTAAACGTTGTACCTTTATGTGTCAAGGCAGTGAGGGGTTGGGCAATCTTGGAAAATCCCTCAATAAAGTAGTAGGGTCGTTTAAGCCTTACCTGAACCTATAACGAAGGCTCTTCCCTTTGCTCCAGCACTATTGCGACCATTGTTTCCGCCTTTCCCCACGTTGTTGTTGTTGTTCCCGTTGTTTCCCCTATCATTTCTATTTTTCCTCAAGTTAGGACAGTTTCTCTTGTAGTGCCCTTCTTTTCCACACTCAAAACAACCTTTTGGTGTTTCGTGGGGTTATTGTGGCTTCCTCATCATATCACCACTACAATCCTTCACCACGTGTCCAGCTTTCCCATAATGTTGGCATCAAAAGTTGTCACACCTACCAGTGTGGTGGTAGTTGCATCGATTGCACTTAGGATACTTCCCCACATATCCTCCTTGGCCTTGATTGTAGTGGCAGTTTGATTGAAACCTCGGTTGTTATCGAACTTCCTTAGTTGTTGCTGATGTTAGTGTTGCCGCTGATTGCCTGAAGTTGATCCTTTGTTGTTTGGACCACCCACTCATGTTTATTGTCCTGTACACTCACCGTTGTTGGTACACTAGCCATCATACCCCGTTTTGGTAGTTTCCCTTGTTCCATTGCCTGGTCGGTCAACTTGTGAGCCAATCGCATTGCTTGCTATATGGTAGTGGGGTTAGAGGCAGTGGCCATGATTTGGATTTCGGGAACCAAGCCACGCATGTAGAACTCTATTCTCTTGTGCATCGGGGTCACCATCCCGGGACACAATGTAGCCAACTCATGAGACCTGGTAGTGTAGGCCTCAATCTTAGATCCTTGCATCTTTAGCTGTCACAGCTCCATCTCCAGCTTTTGCACCTCATCCCGAGGGCAATACTCCTCGGTCATCGTTGTCTTGAACTCATCCCATGGCATGTTGTTGGCCATAGCCTAACCCAACTTTGAACCTAGGCATTCCACCAAGAAAGTGTCATGCCGTCGAGAGTCCCGGTTGCATACTTTTCATGGTCAGCTGGCGGGCAGTTACATTTGGTGAAGACTGTTCGGTCTTCTCGAACCACCTCACCAGCCCAACAGCACCTTCAGCTCCACTATAGGTGTGGGGCTTGCAATCCATGAAAGATTTATGTGTACAGGTGGGGGTCCTATATCAATAAGCCAAAATTGTTTAGTTTGATGGTTTAAGCAAGTAAATTGAGTGGTTGTCAAATCACTCGTGTCAATTTACCTGTTGGCGGTGCAGCGGGAACTTGTGCAGCGTGCACTGCAGCCACTGCCGCCTGCACATGCTCGTTAATCAGAGCAGCTAGTTCTACGGGGGTCATGTTAACCGCTCCCGCGCCACGCCCACGTCCAGCGCCACGTCCACGACCACGTCCTCTACCACCGCCTTCCATTTTCTCTTTACATTCACATACATCAAAGTAAGTAACATGTAACATATTTATCCCATTAAAGCATAATAGATAGTAAGAAAATAAAGCAGTTCATCAATCATAATATTTATAACCAAAAATAATAACCAAAGATAAATAAATTGTAACCATTTCAAAAAATATTCAATCCATGTCAAATTTTTTAGTTTTTCAGTTGGGTGGGAAACAACCCTTCCCATAAAGGTTTTCAAAGAAAACACTATGTAGTCTTAGTCAGATGAAAAGAAGGATCAATCTAGGACATAGGATCCATCACTGTCCTCTTCCATCTCATCGGGCTCTTCTTCATCTGCTAGGGCTTCCTCAGGTTCTTTCTTGGGGTCTTCTTCTGGTGCTTTTTTAGGGTCTTCTTCTTTCCGATTTGGGTTCTACTGCTATGTGCATCGCTACAAACTGTGCCTCCAAGGCAGCAAGTCTCACTCCATGATCACGTATCGTGTCATCTCTAGCCTCTGATCGGTGAGTTCTATGAGCCATCCTACCAGCCAAAGTGCGTTGATATTGATAGCACTCGTATTGTAGTTCTTTCACTTCAACCACTTCTTTCTTTGTCTCTCCCATATGATGTCGTAGTTTGATAACCAATCCAGTAAGCCACTGAGTGCGTAGTTTCTTCGTGTCCAAGGTAGCAACCAAAGCTGCAATCATCTGCTCGGTAGATTGTTTTATCGGAGGGAGGGAAGGTGTAGACTGCTCAGAACTGTTTCTAGTCCTTGGCCTCTTAGTGGGCATGCTATCACAGAGTGATTCTCAAACTCTCCTGTGGCACTTAGATTTGATCTAAGTTCAGCCTTTTGTGACCCAAAGGATGTAATAATTCAAGTAACAAACGGAAGCGTTTGCAAGCAAGTAATACAAACGGACTTTGTATGGCTTACAAGGATTGTTACAAGAGTGTTTTACACAAGTATTACACAAGAATTGTATGTGTTTTTGGGTGGTTACAAATATGGACTACATCACCTATTTATACATGTAATCCATGATCTAGATTCTTCCTATCTAGATTAATCTAACACTAAATATCTTTGATTTTATCAAGTTGATATCTAGATATTTCTTATGGAAATATCATGATATTTCCATGGATATTAGAAGGTCATTCTAGACCCTTTTTGGCAGCCTTCCTCCTAGATATTTCCTGATAAATATCTTGGCCATTCTTGATGCATTAGGCTGTTTTCAATGCCCCTCTGTGTCCCTTTAGGGTCCAACACGTTTTAAGTTGTTCCGGGAATTCCGGACAACCCTAGACGCTTCCACATTTTGCTGGAAACTTTCGGAACCTAAGTAACACGTCTTGTTTTTAGACAGGTCGTGACATTCTCCCCCCCTAAACCCACGACGTCCTCGTCATGTTTCTTGTGTGACCCTCGGCTTGTTCTCGCGAGTCGCAAGACGGATAGTGTTTTGCCTCGATGGCTTGACTCCATCATTGCTGTGTGGACTTTATCGCCTTTGACGATGAACAAAGTGTTTAATAATGTTGTCGGAATGACTTTTTCTTTTCGAAAAAAATTCCATCCCGAGCACGAGCTTGTAGGCACCCAATTGTGCTATCGAGAAGTCAAGTTTTCCTGGCCATGTCCCGATTTTGGTCTTGACGGCCCATGACATTCCTTCGATCGCTTTCGTGTTACCATTGGTGTCTTTTGAGAAATCCTTCGTGTGGATATCCTTAAGACGAGTTTCTTTGCTTCTCCTCCTATTATGAAATTGTGACTTGTTCCGGTATTGACTAGTGCCTTTGCAAGCCGTCCATTTATTTCCAAGTTCACAAACCGAAGTCCTTTCGCCTCTGTGTTTATGATGTTGCCCTTATGCTCCGTTGGGTTTGCCTTCATGTGCCGTTAAAGCATTCAATACTTGGAGTTGCATTGCCCCAAGAAGAACCTCCTTGTCTTCGTAGGATGCATCATCAGTTCTGGCCACCATGGCTTGCAGACTTTGTGTCTTCGGGCAGTCCCGAGCATTATGCGGTCCATCGCATATGACGCAGAATTTTGGAGGACGCTTTTCGTTGTCGTATCGTGGTGGTCTCCTTGTTTCCATCTTCCGATCATGATTGGGCTTAACTCCCCCACCTTTCTCATCGTCACTTTCCTCATTCATGGGCCTATATGGTCATTTTTCTTTATGATCGATCAAGCTTTCAGCTATTGCGATGGCTGAAGCAAGATCTTGAACACTTCGTCGCTCCAACTCTATCTTGGCCCATGATTGTAGACCATCGAGAAAGTAGAAAAGGGAGTCTTTATCCGATAAATCCGAGATCTCAAGGACAAGTGTTGTAAACTCTTTAACATAGTCCTTGATTGTCCCGGTTTGTTTGAGCTTATGAAGCTGGCTTCTAGCTTTGTGCTCAGCATTTATCAGATAAAACTGTCTCTTGAGTTCTTGGATGAACTCATCCCAAGTTTTGATTATGCACGTACCTTGTTCGATGTCCATGCTTCGAGTCTCCACCATAGTGTTGTTGTATCTTTGAGATACATAGGGATGTCTTGATTTTGGTGGCGTCATCGAGGATTTGTACCCCTCCTAGGTACTGCTCTATTTCCCAAATAAATTCATCGACCACCCGAGCTTCTCGTTTGCCCAAAAACGGTGATGGTTTGAGAATTTCAACTCTCGGTGTAAAGTTCACGATGTTATCTCCAATCGTGATCATAGTCTTGTTCCAATCAACTACCCTTGCTTCCAAGCCGAGTAGACTTCGATGCATGTCACAGCTCGACCATGTTCTTTTGCAGCTTGGTAATAATATCTTCGATTGCTTCTTTTATCATAAATTTTACTTCATCACAAAGTAGTTCCACAGCAGCCTTGAGTCCATCTCTAAGCTCTGTGAAGTCAGCTTCTATCATATCTAGACGTTGGAAGCACAAGTCTACTTGAGATCCTATCTCGATGAGACATGTTTCCATGTCACCGACTCGTTTTTTCTAAGGTACGGTCCTTGGATGTCCCATGATTTTTCTTGCTGCCATGGGGAGTCTCATCTTGTCCCCGGCTTCCTTCATCGGTGACAACCTTCCTTGGATCAGTCGCCATCCCTAGCGATCAACGTTGCCCTAATACCACTTGTCACGGAGTGATTCTCAAACTCTCGTGCGGCACTTAGATTCGATCTAAGTTCAGCCTTTCGTGACCCAAACAATGTAATAATTCAAGTAACAAGCGGAAGCGTTTGCAAGCGAGTAATACGAACGTGTAGGATTCTTTATGCCCAAGACACATAGAATATTGATGCGGTTAATACGTTATGACCCAAGTCGGGTTATACCCAATAACAAGCTTAGCAAACACAAATCGATATTTAATTGATGATATGATCATGCAATTAAATATAAACACCAATTTAGAAAAATGGCTTTTCTAAATTAGATGCATATGAGATAGAATAACTTATTTAGATATTTTGTTCAAACATTATTATTTGAAATGTTATTTAACTTAATTAGATAACATCAAATAATATATTGGGTATATGAGTTATATAATTAAGTGTTAATTGTATAACTTACTAATTGACTAGTTTATGTTGGAGTTGTAAAAAACATTGAGAGGGAAAACCCTATTGATTTAAAAGTTTGGCCGGCCCCTCCCTCACATTTGATTGGACCCTTGCCTTCTTGAGACTCCCCAACATTTACTAGTCATATACACTACCCAAACAATCATTCTTACATGCAACACAAAACAAAAACACTCTCTCTTCTCTCCTCTAAGTTTCGGAAACTCCAGCAGGAAAAAGAAGAGTTTGGAGCTGTTTTGGGTGTTGATTTCTCCCTAGCAAGAAGTGTTTGCTATCAAGCTTGGGGTATACAAGCTTGAGGGATCCTCTCCTTGGAGCCTTGGCCGTTTTTGGAGCATCCAACACATTCTTTTTTGTCGAATTTTGCTGCTGCAGAAAGGTAGTAATCACAGCTCAATGTAGCTGTGATTTTATGTGCATTTACATGTATTCATAGCTTGCATATTCACATATAATGATCCTTTGATATATGGGTTTGTTTTA
>BJCO01363536.1:0-10713 GCA_018326465.1 Flaveria floridana
GGTCAGGCACCCCAATAGTGCCCATGCGCCCAACTTTTCCTCAGGTGCCTAAGTATAAGCCCATGTGCCTAAACAGTTCATGCACCCAAAAGTTAAGTTGAATATCTAAGTGTCGAGTTCATGCGCCTGAATATTGTTAATGCGCCTAAATAGAACTTATGCACCTGAATAGTTCCCATGCGCCTAAAACACTTAGAAATTTTCTAAAATTTTGGAATAAATCAGAATTCTAGGGTTTGATCCTAGTTTGATTTGAGGCTTATATTCATTCATTTTATGAAAGTTTATGGCTTGTTTTTATGTTCCATATTATATATTATCATGTGACTTTACATGATGTGTTTGTGCTCGTACACGTAAAGTATTATCATAATGAAAGTGAAAGATTAATGATAATGACAGTGGAACATAAAGAATGAACGAATAAAAAGTCTTGCAAGCAAAATGAAAGGAGGTTCACAACTCATTGAGAGTTACTAGCTCAACTGTGTGTAATATAGCGTGCAGTTTTGGCTAACCCATGAGGGTTCTCACAGGGAGATCAGTCTTGGTGACTGATCCATAGTACAAAAAAGGATCCTTGTTACTTTACCCCGGACATGAGGCAGCTGTGTGCCGGGAATGAGGTGGCTGAGTGCCCAACGATAGGGGTAATGTTATGACAGGATCTAGGAACAGTGAAAGATAATGATAAAGTACAAAACGAACGAATACGTGTGATAATAAATGATGAATGAGGTTATACTTGTTGTATGTATGATGAATGCTCACGTGCGAAAGAAAAGAAAGTATTTTATTGAAAAGGAGTATTTTCATATATAAACTTTATAAAGTATTTCGATACTTTAAAACTAGAACTCACTTAGCAACGCTGACTTTTATGTATTTTCAGTTGGCAGGTAATTATTGCTGAGGATGGCAAGAGGGGGAAGCTACTTGGCAGGACGAGACTGACATCCATTCATTCTTAAGAATATTGTTGTTTTGTAATGCAAGTAAATGATGCTTTTGTAACTTAAACAATGTTTGTATTTCTTAACAACAGTAATTATCTATGAGATGAATAGTTTTTGTGAACTTAATTCTGTTGCTTAATCTTATGAAATGTGTAGTGCTTTAAATATTATGTGCGATGAATGTCCAACTGTAAGCGTTCCAGGAACGGGGCCTTACAAGTCTTGAGATTTTATATTAAACCTTACAATAATACATCTTTCGGAGTATAAAATTTGGCTTCGGAAGATTTTATACTTAGAACAATTCTTATGCTAAGTATAAAATTTCCGGAGCAACTTCTACTTGGTACTGAATGCATACATACAGGAAGGCTTTGTTTATTTTGATTACATCAGCCTTTATATTAAACCTTACAATAATACACAACTCCAAATTTACAATACATGCAAGAACTTCAATTATAACATGCTTCATTAAATGTAAATGAAGCCCACGTGCATGTTTTGGGCTAGCATTAACCATCCCTTCATTTTCAATACATTCAAGTACTTCAATAATAACATGATAAAATTTAACCCCACAAACAAGTTTATGGTAATAAGAACTCCGCCGAGTATCTTCAGCTCTTAGAAGAGAAAAATTTTTTCAAGTAATTCTGGTTTCAATTTCAAAATAATCAAATGCTACTTCTACTTATTTCTTTTGAACATCTCAAAGTATATCTTGTCCTGCAAGATGCATAAACAACATTCCTTAAAGTCGATATCTTCAATGAAGCTTTAAACCATTAAACTAAATGAATATATTGTTTGTATGATCACAACCTTGACCTTTAACCTTAATCAAACTCAAATTATATATCGAGCAAGTAATTTATTAATGACAGATTTTCGAAGTAATTAAGTTGTTTCCATGACATAAATTAAACTAGTATCTCACTATTTAACAATTCTATATTTATCAACATATATCAAAACCATGACCAAATGTTCCTTTTTTATATATCTCTTTACCCATCAGTAAATACGAAATACACATAATTACCTAGCTCTTTAAAAGTTTGTTTAACACTTCTTTTACAAAACAATTACCATTGTCTTTTAGAACTTTAGAGATGTCATATGGTTATCTCCCTTTTCTAAGAATAAGCTTACTAATGGATTCGTTTATTTTTCCAACAGTCTTAAAAATTTTACAAAATAACTCCAGTAAAAATAATCTTCAGACTCATCATGACTAGAAAAGAGTAAGCACTGTTTAATAAACAAATCTAGCAAGAATAATCTAGGTAATCAATCAAATTTGATACTTGTTATTTTTTTGTTTTTTAGTTTGTTGTTTAAATTTAACATCCATAATTGATTTTCTTTAAGTAATCATCATTTTGAACCAAAATATTATACAAACTATTTACATCATCAATATGAAACACAAATCTATTAGTTTTTTTAAACTACTAAACTCATCTGTCATAAAACATCCCTTTTATTTTCACTATACAGTAAAGAGGTATCAATACGAACAAAATGTCACATCCATCTTCACACTATTCTTTGATCAATTTCCATATTGATCAGAGCATGCTTCCCTAAAATGCCCTACGCTACAATTAAACATTCGTTGCGGAAATTTATGACGTCGTGATTAACATGGACCTCTCATTCAATATGCATGTCTAATTTCATCTTTTTATTAAAGTGATAAGAGCTAATTGACTTACATTTAGAAGGACTTCATAGAAGATGCTCTAATTCAACTTCTTTTGAAATACCACTTGAGGATGATGGTTTGTGTCTTTATTTTTTTTAATTCTTTATAAACCCTAAATTTAAAATCAATTTATATGATTCAGCTTGATTCAATCTAATAATATTGTCAATAATATCAAGAAACTAGAAACATAAAATTTAAATTAAAACATATCATATGAATGTGAGAAATCACTAGAATATTGAATTTTACACATGATTATCAGAAATCACATATGAAAATAAAAACTAGGGGCACTTACATATTTTCTCTTTTTAATATCAATAAGTAAATATTTTTTTTAAACCAAAAAATCAATTACATAGTTCTCCTTCCTTTTTTTTTTTTTGAAACGAACATAGTTCTCCTTCCTAAATCATATATTACATAGTTATCTATTTTTTTTAAATTAACTTAGTGATTTACTATTTAATTCTTTTTAGTAAGTGATTTTTACATATTTAACTTCAAAGACCATCAATTAAATATTTTCACATGCTCGAGTCTTTTGTATAAATAAAAACAAAAAAAAACCATATCTGAAAATACAAAGTTTCAAAAAATTTTATCAAAAGAAAAATCACTTAATCAGAGTTACATCTCCAGTTGCTAAAGCTTTAAGCTATTATAATATAAAAAATCAATATGTAAAAATCTCTTAATAAAAATAGTAATAAAATAGTTATTTAATAAGTTAACTTTAATAAAAAAAATAATTATGTACTATATGTTTTTAGAAAAAATATGTAATTAAGTTTTTGACTTGATTTTCTTAAGTTGGAGAAACATATAAAAATCTCTTAAAACTAAACTCAATCGTACGACGAAAAAAACACGAACGACATGGTTTTCACAATAAAGCAACGAAAGAATCAATTAAATTGGAGCACAAAGCCACAAAAGAATGAGACTTACTATGAATTGTTCTACACGATTTATATGAAAGACTGAAAAAATGCTTTTGAATTCTGAAGGTTCGTAACTCGAAGTCGGCAAGTCGCTTGCTGCCGTCCATAGATCCTGATCGACTCCTCAAATATAATTGAGGATGATCTTTAAAGTGATTTTAGATGTAATTGTTAAATGTTATAGATTTTAGGTAAATACATAGGCTTAGTACATGATACAAAGTAAACTTATTTGGTGGTTATATTTTAGGTTATTACTCTTAATTTAACCTCTTAGTGGGTTAAAGATTAAAAAAAATATATATATTTTGTTTAGGAGACGTCAAGTTTTCTATAGGTATCAGCACTTAAAGAAAAACACAAGGTGAATCGAAAGTGATCAATACATAATAGATAATATGCATGGTCGGACCCCCTCGCTTACTGTGTCCGCCCTAACATAGAAGAAGTCCAACAATGATGGATGGTTGCCGTTTGGCTGAAGCGATGACGCCCTGTAAAAAGATTTTTGTTTGTATAATTTAAGTTGTAAGACAATAAGACATGCCATTGACCTTGCGTGAAGTCTAAATCCCTCATACACTACTAAAAAGATGGGCCTATACAATTAGATAAAGCACCGAGCCGGCTAGCCCCATCCGATCAATCTTTATGTTGTTTCTCGAATGGGCCCATCTTTAGCCTAATGAGAATATGTATTTTAGAGCCTGTATTGTAGTTATTTAATGATTTGATTAAAAAAGTTGCATCTAAATAGATTAGAGGGAAACTGACCGTTCGATTCAACTAGAAACCAGCTTCTAATTATATTTTAAGTTTTTTAATAATTAAGTTTTAAAAACATTTTAATTGATTTAGAAACTACCCCTTTCTTCGATCAGGTCTCAAAATAACTCAGAAAAAGGTTGTCACTTAGCCCCTTAGAGCTTGAATTATGGCAACAATACAACATATTAGTTTATTACTATGATACTATCACTCATATGCATATGCAATCATAAAATATCTTATCTTCAACCTCCTACTATCTTTAGAAATGAATTGCAATATCAAAAAACTTATAGAAGTTGCATATCACATGACACACCGGCGATATTAATCATTTCAAAAAACAATAACATATTTTAAATTTTATTTATGTACGCAGTGACGGATCTAGAAGATAGGTTCAACAGTAACGTAAAAAAAGTTTTACCATACATTTATATAAATAAAAGAAAAAATCACGATTATAAAGGTAGTTAAACAAATATCTAATATTTCTTAGAACTCACCTCTTTAGTTTTTCATAGCTTGAAAACAAAGCATTACATCTTCATTCGTTACTTCGTTAAACGTTTTCCTTTCAACCACACATACTAGAGCATTGTTCAAGTATTTCTCCCCCATTTGATTCAATAAATCTGTCTTGATAAGCTTCAGTTTACATCTTTCAACGATTGCAGTTGCAACCGGTAAAACCAATGCTAACTTTAATATTCAAAAAAAGAAAGTCTTTTTTTCGGATTTCACCATTAGCCAAGCAAGGTGACACATTCCATTGAATTTTGCAAATTCATCATCTATTTTCACGAGTGATAAAAGACCTTAAACTAACCCAAAATACACTCTCTTTCATTCAAATTCAAATATATAACAAATAGCACAAAAGGATTACAAATTACACTTAAAAATAACACAAGTCAAATCCTTAATTTCAAAATTAAATCCCTTATCCATCTTTCAAATTCCTAATTTAAAGACCTTAAACTAACCCAAAATACACCCTCTTTCATTCAAATTGAAATCTATAACAAATAGCACAAAAGGATTACAAATTACACTTAGAAATAACACAAGTCAAATCCCTAATCTCAAAATTAAATCTCTTATTCATCTTTCAATTTCCTAATTTATATCCCAAACTTCAAATACCTAATTTTTATAAACAAATAACACAAAAATATTAATAATTGAACATCATAAACCTCCCTAATTTCGTACTTTAATAGAATAAAAAATTAAAAATTGTTACCTTGAGTGAATGAGTGGCTGGTAGGTGGTCTGGTACTCCCATGGGCGGTGGCGCAGGTGGGTGGTGGCGCAGTGCGCAGGGGCATCCGGTTGGTCGGCGGTGGCATCCGACAAGTGAGGTGACGAAGGTTGTTGCTGGGCGTTGTTGCTGCTCGATCTTGTATTCTTTTTTTAATTATTTTGTTTTATATTTTTATTTTGGGCTTATTATTGTATTGAGTTGGGTAATGGGTAATGGGTTTTACGTTTTGTAGAATGTATTGTATTTTATATTTTTAAAACTTTTATTTCATAATTTATTATATTTTTAAAACTTTTATTTTATAAAAGTTTTGTATTTTAACTATTCCTGTCACACCCTCAAAATCCGCGTATGGGGTTTTACCGCGAGGCGCGTGACATAAAAGGATCTTAGTCATTAGTTACTCAGAACGACTCTATATGAACTAATATTCAAAATCAGAGTTTAACTTTAAATACTGCGAAAGCATTTAAATAACAAGAAATACCCAAAATAATGTAAACATGATTTAAAATGCGCAAACATACTCGCCCAGATATTGTGCAACACTAAAACATAAGGGTTTAAACAAACACAATAAAATATTGTTTCATAACATGCTGACAAAAATCATGATGTAGACCCGTGATGTAGACCCGTGCAACATGCTCCTAGGCAATGACAAACCTTAACCTGAGAATAGCATACTAAAAGAGTCAATACAATGGTTGGTGGGTTCAAGAGTTTGCATTAAACAATAAATCAGTGACAGTTGCAAAATATAAGAAGTGTATTGTAATAGATAGCTAGTCTATAAACAAAAAGTAATCATCATATTGATTTCGCGATTGAAGCAGACTGTGTTACGTTTGTTGCTTCCTGCCATGACTTACCAGGTCGTGACAATATTCGTTAGGACAATATTGCACCAGTTTGACCTCGAGTCGTACAGATAGGGCTCGTCAGACCTAGTAGTACTACCCAAAATTTCCCGCTAAATCATTATTAACAATCCGAAAGTGTGAGGACTTTCCATGGTAATCCGCACTATATTATACTATACACAACTCATATAAATAAAGCGTTTGTAAAATCCAGTATGCTATCTTCCCCAAAAGAGAGTATGTAAGAAGAGTGGGGCATGAACTCACCTGATGTGCGTAAGAAATTACTTAAGGTTTAACTTGAAAGAAAGAATGGATAGACAACCATCAGAGGTCACCTAGAACACACGTGTACATACTTGTACGTAGAAATCATAATGAAACCCTAAGTGGTCTACAAACCAAAGAACCCAAGGTTTTAGAAAGACAAGACACATTTGACCCAGTTGACCCGTTTGACCCGTTGGTGACACTATAGGTGAAATTCCATTTAATCAAACATGTCAATACATCACACATGATTATCATACGAGTTGATTACATATGCCACTTCATTAACCACATATACTACCTAGATCATCATACTACCAGATATCATACAAGTCATGCGAATCTCGGATAATCATCATGCTCAACATAGCTATAACACAACCAATGCATCATACAATAAATCAAATCATGCATAGCATGTCATGTGAAGTCACTCACGACTTCACACCCTAAACCCTGCTAATCCTACTAAGTAGGGGCATCAGATTCGCACGCGTGTATGATGACCATTAACATATCATTTAACAGAATTCATAACATCCAAAATGTTCAACAATGATTAACCACAAACCAACAATAGTCCCAATCTACCCGTATGAACCATTACCATGAATTCCCATAAATAGACTAAAATTCCAACTAACCCAATATACATTCATACAAGCCAAACAACGCATTCAACCATATTAGAAATCATCCATGAACATACTAGCATGATCCTAATGTCCCAAACATGCTCAAATCATCATCTTCAAGACTTTGTGCAAATAAAGTTTCCCTTTTGGGAAAGCACGTCCTAAAATTTATCAAACACCCAATACATTCATGAATTTATTAGCAATATACCAATTATAGCTCATATCAATATCTAGACATGATCAACAACATCTAATCATCTAATTTCATCAATCTTCATGAACAAAAGTTTCTACTTTTGGTAACCTATGAACTACAACATTCATTCTTAGGTTTCTAGCATCACTATCATCAATCTAACACCCAATAATCATCACAAACACTTCAACAACATCAATTCATCATCAAATCACCATATTCATGCAATTAAAGTTACTATTATTAGTAATCTATGAACAACACATCAAAATCGTAATTTTCTTGCATAATCAACGTAAACCAATATCAATCTAACTTAACTAACATTACAACATCATCTAACAACCAAGAATTTCAGCAGTTTGAACCCAATTTCGAATTAGGGTTTTGGCCCTCAACCAAAACATGAAAAACCAATCAAAATCTAATCTTTACACGTATAATGGCTTGTATTTGGTGATTCTAACTTGTTGTAGTACTTGAGATCAACTAAAATCGATGCTTTGTGAATGTTCTAGGGCTTAATTCGACTGATGTGTGTGTGGGGATGAAGTCGCGGCCGCAAGGGGGGGAGATTAGGGTTGGTTTTGTTTTGTTTTAATTAAATAATCATATTTACCCTTTATACCCTTGTATTTTGTATTTTTATAAAAACTAAGCTCTAAAATCTTTTTAAAAAGGTTTCTAACTAAAATAATAAACATATAAACTAATTATAACAATTATATGTTTTATCTTTACTAAACACAAGACATACAGATTAAATACACACGTTTCCACGTTACGCGATAAAATTCCCAATTAATATTTAAATCGCGTAAATACATAAGCACAACACAATAATCACATTACTGATTAGATTATTATTAGTTTATCATTGTTAATTATTAAGTCAGCAACGTTCAACGACAACTAGTGTGTGCTCACAACACGTGTATGCAAGACCTAACGGAACTAACGGAGTTTGGTAACGGAAAATTACTGGATGTCACATTATCCCCATGTTGAAAGAATTTTCATCCTGAAAATTGCGTTGCATGGTGAGTGTTCCATCACTGATCTACTGTATTGGCATGAAGTAATCGAATAAGTTTTGGGTGAGTTGTCATATCATCCCCATGTTAAAAGAAATTTCGTCCTGAAATTTAATCAATACCTTCATCTGCAGGAATCGTCTTTTCGAATAGTTGAGGATACTTAAGCTTTATCTTGTCCTCACGTTCCCACGTGAATTCTGGTCCACATCTCGAGTTCCAACGAACTTTGACTATGGGTATCTTGCTTTGCTTAAGTGTCTTCACCTCACGATCCATCACCTCGACTGGTTCCTCAATGAAGTGTAACTGTTCATCTATTTGCACCACTTTAAGCGGTATCACCGTTGTTTCGTCTGATAAGCACTTCTTCAAGTTTGAGACATGAAATACATCATGAATTACACCAAGCGAATCAGGTGGGGCTAATCGATAGGCCACCGGACATATCCTTTCCAATATCTCAAATGGTCCAACGTATCTCAGTTTTAGCTTTCCTCTTTTACCAAACTGGATCATGCCTTTCCATGGTGAGACTTTCAATAAGACGTTGTCGCCAACCTGGAACTTTAGAGGTTTCCATCGCTTATCAGCATGAGGTTTCTGTCACTTATCAACATAACTCTTCTGTCTGTCGCGTGCTGCAGCCATACGGTTCCTTATTTGTACAATCTTCTTAGTGGTCTTGTGCACCAATTCAGGACCCGTTAGCTGACTATCACCAATTTCAGCCCAACAAAATGGTGATATACAAATCCATCTATACAAAGCTTCAAATGATGCTGCCTTTATGTTAGTGTGATAACTATTGTTGTAAGAAAATTCCACCAATGGTAGGTGAACTTCCCAGTTATTCCTGAAGTCAATCACCCAAGCACGTAGCATGTCCTCCAACGTATGTATGTTGCGTTCACTTTGACCGTCTGTTTGCGGATGATAAGCAGTACTCATGTCCAATCGTGTACCCAACGATTTCTGCAGTGACTGCCAGAAGTATTATGTAAAGCGAGCATCACGGTCAGAAATAGTTAAGACTAGCCCTCCATGTCGAGAGACTACTTCCTTAAAATAGATTCGAGTCAGCTTTTCCATCTTATCAGTTTCTTTGATTGCCAAGAAATGAGCAGACTTTGTTAATCGGTCTACGATAACCCATATCATGTCACAACCATTATTAGTCTGTGGGAGTTTGATGATGAAAGCCATGGAGATCTGTTCCCACTTCCACATGGGAATCTTAGTTTGTTGTAATAATCAAGATGGTTTCTGATACTCCACTTTCACCTTCAAGCAGGTCAGATACTTGCTCACATACGTAGCTACATCCGCCTTCATGTTAGGCCACCAATAGTGCACCTTCAGATCACGATACATCTTGTTAGAGCCAGGATTTATAGAATATTTAGACTTGTGTGCCTCACTCATAACCAAGTCTCTCAGGTTTCCATACACAGGAACCCAAAGTCTATCCATGAAGTAACGAATTACATCAGCTTTCACATCAAGCTATTTATCCATTCCATGTAACGACTCAGACCCAATGTTTTTTGCTTTCAAAGCCTCTGTCTGTGCTTTCTTAATTTGTTCAGGCAGTTGAGTGCTGATCGTAAGCCTTAAAGCTCGCACTCGTCTAGGCTTAGAAGTTTCCTTCCGGATTAGGTCATCGCCAACCATGTTTGCCTTCCCCGGATGATACTTGATAGCGCAATCATAATCGTTCAGTAGCTCCACCCCAACGCCGTTGCCTCATCTTCAGTTCCTTTTGCTCAAAGTTATATTGAAGATGTTGTAGGGTTTGATAGAACATAAAACAAGTTTAACCTTTTAAACTTTCAGAAAACACAGCGGATATATATAGCTTTAAAACCGATTTTTAAGCTGAAAAATATGTTCTTTAGTGACCATACAAGTGTATAAAACAAACCCATAATCAAAGGATCTTTAATATGTGAATGAAAAAGCTATAATCTTATGTAAAACTACATAAAATCATAGCCACATAAAGCTGTGATTTACTACCTTTCTCCAGCAAAATGTCGACCAAAGATGGGTGGTTTTGGATG
>BJCO01363546.1:0-10401 GCA_018326465.1 Flaveria floridana
TTAAAGTTCTGAAGCAAAGTGCAATTGCATATCATGTGCCTTAAACAACCACTATAAATAATCCATATATGTTTTTGGTCTTTAGCTCTTCCTGCACATTAAATAGAGATGATTAGTTACATTTGGAAACCTAAGACTTGTTGATCTTAGGCTCATCAAGATGAACTGAAGATAGTTCAACAGTTATTGATACTATATACAAGCTTTGAGGATCCTTGGTTGTTGTTGATGAAGAAACTCAATCACATGGCCTTCCTTCATCTTCCACACCATCTTTAGAAGATAGACTTGGCCTTTAAAACTTTAGAATTTTTGATGACTTTGGAAGTTTTAGAGACTAAACCTTCAGAAGCTTTTGCATCCACTATAGCAGACTTCAGTATTTCGGAAGCATCCATTTCTTTTGAGACCAAATTTTCTTCCAAAGGCAATTTTCCACCTATCTTCTCCTTGTTCACCTTGGAGCTCCCAAAACAAAGTGAATTTTCTTCCACAGTTGTCTTCTTGTTCGTCCTCTCTAAAGTCTTCTTCTTGGTCATATGGATGGTACTCTTAGGATTATATATACAACCCTTAGCAAAGTGAGTAGCATCACCACACATGATCCATTCAATAGGCATACTTCTATGGACGTTCTTGTGATAAGAAGGTTAAGCTTGATCTCTTTCCACTTCCTTATTCATCTTCATAGATGATGCAGCCACCTTCTAAGGGTGAGGCTTGCTTTTAGAACTGGATGGTTTACATTGTGCAGCAGTGGTGCATATTTGATCAACCTTCTTCTCTTGACTAGGATAGTTTGAACTTGAACTAGGACCCCTGGTACTAGAGTCCATAGTGAGTCTTCAGTCTCCACTAGAAATAAAGACTTGTTTTTGCTTGGAATTTAAGGTGGCCTTGATCTCTTAGGCTTTCTTTGACTTTCTTTTGGCTGCATTGATTGAATTCTTTCTAACTGACTTAGCCATCCTTAGTTCTTCCTTCTCTCAAGGAGCATAGTGACCCTTCTTAGGATGAACCACCTTACTCACTTCTGGTTTATCCTTTACTATCTCCTCTTCATCTTCATACTTTTATTGGATAGGGTCAATGAGGGGCAACTCATCTTGAGTAGTTCCAGACCTTGGAGATCTTATAGATATTAATGTATGTGAAGGAGCTATTTCACTTGAACCTAGTCCCTACTTGTTCTAATAAAAAATCTTTGCATGCCAGGATAAGGATATGATGTTCGTAAAGGTTTCTTCTACAAGAACACACTTTTCTGCCCTGGCTTTTGCTAAACACAAGCTCAACATGACATTCAGTTAACTTGGTAATGAGATCTTTGATTTGAGTCCTGTAATTTATGTGCTCATACTTAAGAGTTGAAATTGGTATCACTAAATCTTCTATTGTATGTTTATAGTCATTTTCAGCTCTTTTGAAATCAGCTTTTAAAATATTTAAAGACTCAAGGTCAGATCTCACTTCATGGTCATAAGACCTATACATGTTACTTTAGCACTACATTTAGGTGTACATAGATGTTCTAATACCTTGACTTCATCATGGTCAGCCAGTAGTGCTTGATTTGGAGAAACATCCTCTACCTGAAAGATACATTCAAAGCCTCCCTCTTTAACAACAATGATAGCTTGTTGTTCTAGTTGGCTTGGCATCTCAGATCTGGGAGCTGTATCAGTGTAGCTTGGTTTGGATTGTGCTTGGCCACCATTAGTCTTTGGTGTCTTGCATTCCCTAGCAAAGTGTACCATTTGGCTATAGTTCTAATACTTCACTTTGCTTTTATCCAACCTAAACTCTCTACTAGTTACATTGCTGAGAAACTTTCTTCGGGTTCTCTGGTAGAATCTCTTGGCTCTATGAGTGAGAAGAGCCATTTTCTAGACTATCTCCATATACTCCAGGTCATTTGAATGGATACAATCCATATCTTCACAAGTGAAGAGAAAGTTTCCATAACTTTTATCAGCAGACATAAAGGCTTGAGATGAGCTTGTCTCTTGGAATATGCTCTCTTGGATGTAGCTCTCCCTTAATGTCTCAGGGAAGGTGATGAAAAGGCCCTTTTATGAGTTGTTAGGGTAGTAGATAAGATGATTCTGTGGTTCTATACTATCCCTTTCAACTACATGGATAGCTAAACGCTGTTGATTGCTAGAAGAGATGCTGGATGGATTCTACATGTTCATCTCCATCTGGTAACCATTAGAGATACCATACAGCTCTCTGAGCGTAAGGGTGGAGATGTTTTTAGTTCTCTTAATGGAAACAATAGTGAGTCCGTTGTCTGGGAAGAGAGAATATGAACTTTCTCATAATGTACTTATTCTGAAGCTTAACTCCAACTTCCATGAGAGTATCTAAAATGTCAATTTACCTAAAGTATTGCCGAGTAATAGTTTCACCTGACTTGAAGGTGAAATTCTCAAACTACTACCTCATGAAGACTTCCATTCTTTGGCACCGAGTATGAAATTCATCAAGAGTGGTCAATGGAGATTTTGACATGGTTCCGATTTTCATGTCCGCCTTAGTGAGAGCTGCCATTTAAGCTGGTAAGTGTTTTATGAAATTGAAGGGATTAAGATGGTCAGATCCTACAATCAAGAGCCTAAAATGATCTGATACCAATTTTATTACCGGTACAATTAAAGTAAATCCATCCGTTTCACAAGGTTCAAGAGAAACAAATAAGAATACTTAACAGATCAAATAGGGAACTGGCTTATGAAACAAAGAACAAAATGTAAATAACATAAGCAGAAAAGAAGTATATGGTTTTCAAGAATGATTTATGTTGCTCTCAAGTGTTTTACAATTGTTACAAGGCTTAGTCCTAAGGATTGGTACCTGAGATACTTTGTACTACATCCTACAACGGGCCGTACTTTGAAGGCTAATTGTATCACTAATCTTGACAACAATATCAATGTAAAGTCAAAAGGTAGATTGCCTTTTAACTAGTATCTATGACATGTCATAGCTCACATCCTTATCTATTATAAAAAGAATAAAAGTACAAAGTAGAAAGTTACAGACTCTAAAACCTTAATCTACAGTTGATAAAAGTATGGAGATATCACCAACCTTTATAAGTTAGTGAGTCTTCAGAAATGGCAGTGAAAAGTTGCTTTGCTTTTATAAAAAGCTTGTTAGAGAAAGCATGTCTTCTCTGTCTTCGGAAGAAATCAGTCTCTTGGCTTCGGAAGACTTTGTCTTGAAGCTTTGGAAGACTTCATCTTTGACTTCAGATGAAATGGTCTTTAGGTGCTTTCGTCAAATATTCCGAAGTAACTCTCTCTATACTTAAATGTGCATGCTGAGAGCTCTTTGGTTGTATCAGCCTCTAAGTTAACTCCTATAAGGATCATATTTTAACCCAACAAAGTTGTGATAATCTGTTAACTAAACTCTAGAATGTTATTTATCATATATTATATTCAAGATTCTATTTAGTAGCTAAGATGAATTAAGGCAAATAAAGTTATTTTATTTTTTTCATCATTAGTGAAATCTGTTTGTATATGTTAGATTTATTTGTATTCCTTTTTTTCTTGTATTCTCTTTCTTTTCTCTATCTCTCTCTACATATCTACATCTAGAACACAAGAAAAAAATCAACCAAGAACCGTTGTTGTGATCCTTAATCTTGAAGTCAATGGCAACAGAAAACCTGATAATCTTTTGTTTCAAGAAAAAGAACCACTAATGCTAAAAATAACTCATTTGTGCATCCAATCATGATTTTTGGCTCATATGTCTGTTGATCCATCGATTGTTCTGGTTTGAATTCTTAAGATATGGATACTTATGACAACTTTCATGTTTATTTCCAATATCTAAAACTATCCATACCTAGAAAACTATCAACACATGTTTATAACATGCAATAATATTGGTACATTTATCTTGATTTAGTAATCTAAACTCTATAAATGGGGTAGCTTAGGGTTCTTTAAGTTTCTGGGTTTTGAATTATATGTTATTGGGAGGTTTTAACCCATACCTTCATTTGTGAAATTATTATGTTATTGAATTGTTATGTTATTTGGAATGTTTTACCCATCCTTTTTAATAGATTGTTTAAGAAGTCAAGGCTACAAAATTTGGAAGTGATAATGAGATTAAGAAGTTATATTCATAAATAATTCACTAAAAATAGCGCGGAATTCTATTTGATTGGCGATCCAATCAGTGAGAACAAATAACCCGATCAATCTAATGATGTAACAAACGTTAAGAACAGTTTGGAACCGATCAGGAACGAACTATGAACTTGGGTTTGCGACTTGGGACGCTCAGGATGGCCAGGGTACGAAAGTATACGAAGTGTTATGAAGTGTTATGTTTTTCCACGAATTATGTGGTATTTATAGGCTATCAGTGTTAATTCGTACGACTAAACCATTAGCATAGTTCAGTCGTGCGACTGAATCATGCGATTGACTTATACGCACGATTGAAGGTTCAGTCGTGCGACTGAATCAATGTTATGTCTCAATCATACGACCGATCCAGTCACCTGGTTCAGTCGTGCCACTGGTCCATAAGTATGGTTCACTTATGCCTATGGGCCATAAGTATGGTCCATTGGCATGAATGTCCACATGACTAAGTCAAACACATTTATAAGTTCTTATTGACTTAGAACTATGTAAAACAACTTCAAACCTCTATATTAAGTTCATATATGTGAATCACATTCAATATAATGATAACATGACATAATTAATCACGCATAAACATCACAATGCATATCATATATCATTCAATCATTACATTACATTGTATTACATTAGTGTAAGACATCAAAGACTTTTACATTTGAGAACATAAACTAGCTACATCAAGCTGTATCAACAAACTCCCCCTTGGAACTAGTTTAGTCTATTGTCTAATATTCTTCACATGTTCTTGGAACTTCTTGTACTTCCCTTTTCTTGTAACTCCTGCATGTATCTCGAATACAAAACAGAGTCTTATGACATATTGAAACTGTGGAGCTTGTACAATGTCCTTTGTGTCATAGAATAGTGGCCGCTTGTATAGAGTATAAACGTCATCTGCAGACAAGTTGGTCAGCCACATAGGGTCAAATACCTGGATAGTCTATATTTTTCCCTCTTTATGCAAAACTATGACCGCTTCACCCGTTCGCCAGCCATAATACCACCACTTGAAGTGTGGAGTGAAGTCCCAAGGAATTTCCCGTAGTGGGATCTTCAACATTGTGCGTGGGCGACTCCACTTCAGCACTACTTTAGGCTTTCTAGTGTTAGGATCAACTTCGGTCATATGTATGAACCGTTTAGGCTTTTAAGGCCTGAAGTTGACCCATCTGGTGTGGTATTCCTCCTTGAGCGCCATCTCAAACCAACCTGACATCCTTCTTGGGATGGTATACAAAAGATCTAAACAAGCAAGCCTGTTTAGCTTAAAACCAGGAAGAGTCTTCAGATCATGAGGATATCTAAAGTACTCAATCCCCTACTCCCTCTTCACCACATAAACATCCAAGTCTGAAAATAGCCCAACTGATAATTTTTCCTGACACCTTCTGATGCTTCTTCACTCGATAGAGTTTGGCGTAGGCATTTGACTTTGGAGGTTCTTGTTGGGCTCTCATCTCAGTTAAGCACACTACCCACTCAGCCTTCTTAATATCGACATCACCGTTTGTAGCTCGGGTTTTCCCTTCTTCTTTCTCTTTTTCTCTTTCGGTCTCATTAAGTTTCTTAAACGTAGCACTACCAAATGTTTCACCCAAGTCGGGGATAACATTTCCCTGTTGGTCAGTGTACAGAGGATACTCTTTTACAGTGATATCCTCAATGTCAATCTCATCAAGATCTTGCAGCTCTTCATCACTGATAACATCAACCTCGGGAGCATCCTTTACTAGCTCATCAGGGTTGAGTCGAAACATGTTGGCTAGCTGCTCATCTGTATGATCATGAATGATCTCTCCCTCTTCGGGGGTGTAGCTCACAGATCTTCAGACGATCCCTTGCAAATCAAGAATCATGGTTAGTTGAGTGTTGATTTGCTGAAGGGATGTGACATCATAGTCGTCTGTCTGTTGAGCTTCATCTGTTTGAGTAAACATTCAAAACACAATCACACATAAATCAGTAATCAAGATAATTATTTATTAATAAACATTAATTACATTAATCAAATACATAATTCAGTACAAAAGTTTTCAAATACAAGGACATTTAATCATTACTTTTTCCTTGATCACTCGATTTTTCAGCTTGAGGAGCTGAGGAAGAGGGTCGCTGATCTTGATTGCGCTTTGTGCGCCTCTCCCGAGCAGATGGACTTGAGGCTGATGCAGATGCATCACCTTCATGCTCATGCTCATCATCTTCTCCTCCTTCTTTATCCTCCCCACTAACTTCTGCCTCACCCTCATCATCATCATCATCATCATCATCATCCGATTCATCATCGGAAGAATCGTTATCATCATCATCTCCGCCATCACCATCACCCTTTATCTTTAATGGCTCACCCTTCGTCCCTTTAATACTAAGCATAAGCTTATTGTTCTTCTTCTTAACCTTCTAAATCCTCTTCACGGAGGCCATCAGCAGCTCTTTCTGTGCAGTGAGGGCACGATGAGCTCTGGCTAAGGCTCTCTCATGAGAAGCATCTCTCTCTGTCAAATGGGTGATTTGTTGGCTCTGAGCTACGTCTCTCTCGTATGTCATCTGTTACGAGCAGTTTGAGGACCAGACGGTTGAGGCTAGCCAGCTGCTCCTTTAACCCAACAGTGGGTCGAGGAGATCCCTGTGGAGGTATCGATGATGTGGAAGGGCCAGTTTGGGGTATGGTAGGTATGGTGGTGGATGTGGTGTATGTAGGAGTAGGAATAAAGGTGAATGGTGGTGGAATAGATGTGGGTATGGTAGGTGTGGTGGTGGGAATAATGGTGGTTGTAGTGGTGGCGGTAGTGGTGACACTGGTGTTAGTGGTGGTGGTAGGAGTGGTGGTAGTGGTGGTGATAGGAGTGGTAGTAATGGTGATGGGAGTAGTAGCTGTGGTAGTGTAGGTGGTAATCTGGACAATCCTTCGTCTTTTCCCCTTCTTGCCATGAGGCTGACCCATTCTCTTCAGCCTCGAGCCCTTAGCAATCTAGGCCCCCCTTGGCTAATTGGCTGGGGAGGTGTATAAGTGGGATCATCGGTCTAAGCACCCTCAACCCCATCCCGGCGTCCTCCAACCGCCTATTTGCCCCTTTCGGTAGCCACTACTCGGCTACGGACTGTCCTCATTAGAGGCTCCTCATCCGACTCTTCCTCCTCCTTATCAACCAGGAAGTCCCGGTGGATAGCAGCCTGCTCCGATCCACCGGGAGTAAAAGTACTACTGTATGGAGGTGGTGGAGATATGGTATATGTGTCAGTGGCCCGTGATTGACTGGGGCCTAAATCTCCCCCTCCTTGACTATCGTCATGGTCGTCATCGTCATCATCCTCGTTAGTAAGAACCACAATCGGCTTGATGTCTGAATCACTATCATCGTCGCGCCACTTCGTATCCTTCATTGGCCAAATGGCCGAAGAGTCTCCTCACCGGAGGCTTCAATTGATTCCCCCGGTATACCTTCATTCTTCCTAAGGTGGTCTTATCCATTACCTCTAGGATCACTACATCATCCTTCTCCTTAGGCAGCATAGGAAGCTTCTCGTCTATAATCATCTGCAAGAATCTTGGATACATGTAGAAGCCTTCCCTGCCTTTGGCCTTGATGTTCTCTTTCAAATAGGAGAAGAACATGCGGGAGAAAATGAATGGGTTGTTCAGTACCAGCACAACATATCCGACATCTCATCAAACCCTCCATGCCTGGAGGCTATGCATTTAAGGGTCACATGTGTCAAATACTTAAATTGGGGGCACATGATACTCATGTTCAGCATGCCGGCATTGATGTCGCCATCAGACTTGATCCTTAAAAAGCATCCCCGAACCGTTAGGGGATGCAGCTTGGTTGGGTGGGCTCCGTCCTTACCCAGATCCAAGACTCACCTCAGATCCGCTTCCCTGATCTCAATGTCTTGTCCAAAGATAGAACTCCGGATACAGTAGGTCTCAGCGGAGCGATCGATGGTTGCATTCTCCCAGAATGCCTGCTGAATAGATCTATAAGGTGTGTAGGGAGTGGAGATGGCCCTGTAGATCCCCGATCTACGTAAAAAAGAAATGATCCCGGCGAACTCAGATGCGTTCCGAGATGTAGCATCAAGATGATCACAAATGTTGTGCTTGGTGCTGATCGTCCATCTCTCAGCCATGTTGCTACAACATAAGAAACATAAACGTTTGATTCGTTCATAAGAGATAACAATTGAATTGAAATGATTTTGACCAACTGGTTCAATCGTGCGATTGAGCCATACCACTGAGTTCAGTCGTATGATTGAGCCTGCGACTAAACTTAGTCATATGCTATACCATGCGGTTGAGTCAGTCGTGCGACTGAGTCACCGATTGATTCAATCGTGTGATTAAATCATATGTCTGGCTAAATCGTGCGACTGAAGTTCATCAGTCTGTCCATTTGTATCTTGCACTGTTTGACACCATACATTTAAATCTTTGTCAAAACGTTAAATTAGACTTCGTGTTTAGATTCATTTGGTTCGTAGGGACTCGAAATAGCACTTTATGTCTTTTAAATCAACTTTTAAGTTCATTTAAGTGGTTTATTTTAGGGTTTTAGTCCCAGTTATAGATTTTGACATTTTCGGTCAATTTGGATTTGATTAAACTGTTTATTTGTCTCAATTTCGTCCGCAAAGTACCTGAAGATGAACATTATATGGTCAGAGATCGAATCGGAGAGTAATCACAAATATTGGAAATTTGGGCAGAATGTCTGGGTATTGGGCGGTTTTTGAGAATTTTGAAGTGCGTAGGGTTTACGACCGACTGAGTCTCCTTTTATACTGTTTTGGATTTCAGTCGTGCGACTGGACCCATGCGCATGCCTCAATCGTGCGACTGGGGTTTAGTAGTGCGACTGACTCAGACTTTTTCATCCATTCGTACGATTGGGTCATTCTTCTGATCCAATCGCATGGTTTGCCCCATACTCATGGTCCACTCGTGTGATTTGCTCATACTCATGGTCCATTCATGTGATTTGTTCATATTATAATTCAATCGTGCGATTGACTCATACTTATGATTCAATCGTGCGATTGACTCATACTTATGATACAATCGTGCGATTGGTTCATACTTATGATCCAATCATGCGATTGGTTCATACTTATGAGTTTGACTTCGTCATTTCCACACACTCAAATTTAACTTTTGAAATCGTTTGGTCACCTTAGATGTGACCCTTTTAATTTTCAAAACTTGATCATCTCAGATGTGATCCTTTTAAATTCACACCAGTTTGGTCACCTCAGACGTGACCCTTTAAATTTATGATTCACAGAGTTCATTTAGTTACATAGTCCGACATTGACACCTAATTGATAGATAAAACAGAAACAACTTGAATTGAAATAAAATAGAACATATTTTTGTGGTTTTGTTTGAGGTGGGTTGAAAACATTTTAATTTTCCTTAAAAGGTTTCTCCCCTTGAACAGAACAGCATCAAGCATTTATATCTTATCTAGAGAGACTCTTATGGAATCATACAGGCATAAACATAATCATTTCGGACCCTTTTGTATATGTTTGTTTAACTTATTCTTATTTGTCTGAGAGTCAAAGGCACTTACAGGAAATCATACTAGAACTGTAAGAAGCACATAATGATTTTGCCTGTCAAGGATTGCTGCCACGATGATTATTAGTACATTAGTCCACTTAAATACATACATCGATTTTTGACTCACATTGGTGATTAGTTAGGTTTGTTATTTGAACAAGCATTTGTGGATCCCACGCTTATATGGCAATTAACATTCCTCAGGAGATTTTTGAGCGGTCTACGGGTTTAGACAAGAAGAAACTATTCTAAGAGCTTTCAAAGATATGCCAAGCCTCAGGTCAGTGCCATCGCACAGCAGAGAGGCGCAAACAACAATGAATTCTTGAATATTCAGGTTATGCTTATCCTCAGGTCAGTGCCATCGCACAGCAGAGAGGCATACAACCTATCTTCTTGTTTGAGCGCTTTTCTTTTACGCATTACACACCAACAACATTAGTCGTTAGCTTGATTGCGTTTTATATTTTTTTCATGTGCTTTGCTCAATTTATGGTCATCCGCACATATTTGTGGCGTTTATTTGCTTGTCACTCCTTATTGGAAATGATTTGATTGTGTTAACCAGGGATAAGATGGAAGCACACAGCTAGTTGAACTATTTAGTTTTAATTTGTTTCACCAATGAGGTCTACTCGTCTATTGTGTCGAATCTAC
>BJCO01363548.1:0-11758 GCA_018326465.1 Flaveria floridana
ATTGATAGTATAAATAGCTTAGACTTGTGTAGGTTAGACTAAGACTTTGAACGAACTGCTCTTACACTTGTAATTGTCTTTGCTATTATCAATAAACTTCTATGAATTTTTCTTGATATTGTGCATTGATTTGATTATTGTGTTTGTTTTTGATTCAATTGCCTTCTAATATCATCATAGATCTATACATTTGATTCTATCAAATGGTATCAGAGCTGTTGGTTCAGTGATTGAGCTTGTACGAACTTGCAAACTCAAAATCACTTGAATCTGTGATTGATAAGAAATTAAATTGAAATATTGTTGATTTCAGTTGTGTTTCAGCATCAGAAACATGAATTGAATCACAATTAGCGGTTTAATTCATCCAATTTCAGTGAATTGAGTGAATTTGTTGCTTGTAATTAAAGAAATTGAATTGAAAGGATTGTTACTCGACATAATATCTACCAATTTGGAAGATTTCAAATCAATTCATCAAGTTTTTAAGAATTTTAGAAAATTTGAGTTCGTTATGTTCATAAGAACAGGATGAATTTGGCGCATTAGGGTTGAAAACTGCTGAAAATTGCCTTACTGTTTAAGCGCTTGATAACTGTTCAGACGCTTTACAACTATTTAGCCGTTTTTAGGTCAGACATTTTATAACTATTGAGACTTATTTCAACTGTTTTGACACTTTGGAATTAACCAGAAACTAAGTAATTCTAGGCGCATTTCCACTATTTAGGCGCGTTAAAACCGTTTGGGCGTTTTTACTCCCAGGCATCCCACAACTGTTTGGACGCATTACTACTGTTCAGGCGCATCTAAAGTTGAGTGTTTTTTAGAATTATTCTAAGGAAATCCCTTAGACGTTTCTAGGTCAAATCCAGAAGTATCATAACCGTTGAGGCGTTTCAACACTGTTCAGGCGCATCAACAAGAAAAAATTTTGAAAAATCCAAAAATATTGTTAATTCATTTCTTTAATTCAAAAACTTAAAAATCAACAAAAATATTTCTTCTTCTATAAAATCAAAATCTAAAAAATGGTGAAATCAGAAGACACTGAAAATAGGGTTCCTAAACTTAAAAACAGAGCGGACTTTAAAAATTAGTCATTTAGATTAAAACATCACCTGAATTCCATTGACACTGATCTTTGGAAATATATTGAAAAAGGACCATAAATTCCTATAACCACCGATGGTCTTGACAGGGGTTTTGTCTATACAAAAGATTCACCAGAACCCTATCCTAAAGATGGTCTGCAAGGTGATGATTGAGAAAGGTCAAGAATGATATCAAAGCTTACTCACTGATGTGCAAAGGACTACCTCTTGAAGTCCTAGCCAGGCTTGATGGTTGTCAAACTGGTTACACAATGTACAAAGCTTTAAAGACCATTTGTGAAAGAGGTAAAGATATACAAAACCTTAAAAAGCAAAAAGGTTTGTTTGAGCAGGATTCTTTACTGATTCATCATTCATAAGTGCTCCTGCTTATGCAACTAAATCTCAACCTCAGTCTCCTCCTAATTCTTAAAGTTCTAAGCCTCAAACAGAGACTCCATCTCTTAGCTCTGCTAAATCTAGCAAAGTTAAAGATGTCATAAACATCCTATTAGAGGATGAAGAGTCTAAAAATGCCTTTACTGCTTTCATGGAAAACTTTCAAGCATATCAAGGTAGTCATCTAACACACTTAGATCTTGTTTTGCAGGATTTGCTTGAAATGGATCCTGAAGATGTAGAAGAAATGGATCTGAATTGGCAGATGGTGATAATTGCTTACAGAACTAAAAAACACTCGTATGTCAACAGGAAATACAAGCCTAGTGCTAATAAGACTGTTGGTTTTGACAAGTCAAAGTTAAGGTGTTTCAACTACAATAGTTATGGACATTTCTCTCGGGAATGCAAAGCTCCAAAGAATAATAGAGGAAATGCTTAATCTAGTTCTGGCAATAAGAGGTTTCAATCATCTCAGAAGACATTCCAAAAGCCATATCAAAGTCTTCTAACGCCTGAGCTTAAGGATGAATCTAAGTCATCTGATGAGCCAAATAAAGCTCTAGTAGTCAGTGTGAAGGATGGATATGACTGGAGTGCATATACTGAGTAATTTACTAATGATCTAACCTCTAGTTTATCTCTTATTGTAGAACTTCAAGGGGAAGATTGGTCAGAGGACTATGATCCAAAAGTTGAAGGTAACAATGATAATGAAGAAGATGATTATGACTGGAGTGATAAATCTGATCCTAAAGAGGATTCAGATGAAATTGCTTTGATCAACCTAAGGTTGAAACTTCATCCTCTAACTCTGAAACTTCTTCACTAAAATATCTTAAAAGACCATCTGAAGTAAGAGAAAAACTATGCACCAAATCTTGCTTTGAGCATGTCGAATACAACCGAAGTTATTCATATAAAATCTGTGAGAAACTTAAGCAATAGGAGTCAATGCACAATAAACTAAAATCTGACCATAAAATAGAAGATGAAAAGATCATTTCTCTTCAAACATCATGGAACAAAACAGTAAAAGAATTAGAAATTATGTCTAAACAACTTGAGGAAATGACTAAAAATCTAGAACAGGAGAAGATAGCACATGATGCTACTCAAGTTGATCTTCTAAGGTTAAAAGTTCAAAAATGATTGTTGAAAAGCTGGTAAGTGAAAGGAAAGATAAACAAAAAGCAGGATTAGGCTTCACTCATGAACCAATGCCTGAATCTATAACTAACACTCTACCAGAAAACTTTAACACGCATGATCATTCTCCTGAAAATAAAGCTGAACTCAAAGTTTTTTTCAGAACAAAAAGAAGAATTCTGATAATGAAGAAGAAAACGCTAATATTAAAATCTTTGAAAAAAAGGATGATGAAAAGATCAAAAATGGTCATACCATAAAAGTCAAATCATATGAACCTAAATAGAAAAGTCATAAATCTTTATTCAAACAAAATCAGTTTTGGAAGAAGTAATAATCAAAAATAAAGAAAAAGAAAAATTAGAAGAAGGAACATCTGAAGCTTCAAACTCTGTTGATCTGAAACAGAAAGATAATAAAAAAGAATCTTCACCTGAAGATGTTCAATCATAAATTAAATCAAGTTCATCAAAATCAAAGAATCAAAGAAGAAGAAGAAATCATCTAAAGCCAAATATGATCAAAACAAAAGCCAAGAAAATCTGATAAAACCAACAAATCAAGCAACTAAACTCAAACAAGTGAAATTTATGTCTGCTGGTTTGTTGAACATGAACTCTCTGCAAGAAGTTAAGCTAAGTCCCAAGAACAAATCACACTCTGATCTGAAAACGGGTTCAGATTCTAAGTCTTCCACTGGTATTAAAATATTTGTTCCTAAGGAATCAAAGTAGGAAGTTCATGTGCAAAAGCTAAAAGGTAATATTTCAAAGAAAAAAATATCAAATCAAAAGCAAATTTGATAAATCAAAAACAACAATTTAACTTTTTGACGCCAAAATATAAGCAAGAATCAAATGTTGCGTCAACATCAAAAGTTAACAAGCAACTGTTTAAAACTCCACAAAGGTACTGTGAAATTTAAGATATGTAGAATCACAATACTGCTGAGTGCTTTTTCGGTAAGTACTGTCACATTTGTGACATGAGGAATCATTCCATAGCAGATTGTTATTTCAACAAATATTATACCTACTATGATTAAATAACTCACAACACTAAAAATTGCTACTTTAGAAAGAGTTCACCTAAGAAAGGATTTGCCAATTCACAATTGAGCAAAGGTTATGTTAAGCCTTAGTATTAGAGAAATCAAACTGATGGCTTTCAAAGATTAACTAACCAATGTTCATTAGGCTTGAGGTCTTTCCAAAGGAACAATTATGTGAGACCAAAACAAATTTTGAATAATCAATTCATACCAAGATTTGTAAGAATGAATAATAAAAATGTTGGTAATCAATATTTTTCAAAAGTTGGTCAATCAACTGGTATGAATGTTTACAAAAATGATCAACAACATATGCATAACAAAATTGGTAAATTCATTAAAAACAAGCCAGATTTGAATACTCTTCATTTCAAGTAATTTACCATTATTGAGAAATTTGGAAAACCCATGACCATCTCGGCTTAGGTAGATACCTTAACTTAATTTCTTTGTTTTGGATAGCGGGTGTAGCTGGCACATGATAGACAATCATGCCTTATTGCAAGACTTTAAGTTAAAGGATGGAACGCGTGTCGCCTTTGGTGGCGATGCAGGTGGAAAGATAATAAGAAAAGGAATAGTATCCAATGGGATAATAAGCTTCAATAAAGTCAACTTCTATTCTCAGTTGAACTTTAATCTGTTAAGCGTATCCCAAATCTGTGATAAATCATATTCAGTTCTATTTGATGATTCTTTCTGTTATGTTTTGAAGCCAGGATTTCAGATTAGCAAGGATTGGGTGATTCTTAAAGCTGTCAGGGATCAAGATGTATACAAATTGGATATGTCACAAGTTGATCCATCCACAGAAACAACCTGCCTCATTGCTAAAGCATCAAATAATGAAAGTCAGCTTTGGCATAGACGTCTCAGGCATTCCAATTTCAAGAACATGAATAAGCTTATAGCAGGAAACCATGTTATTGGACTTCCATCCAAGAAGTTTGCAACTACTGATCACTTCTCAGCATGTTTGAAGGGAAAGCACCATAGGGCGTCTTATAAGACCAAGCCGATAAACTCAAATTCCAAACCACTACAAATGTTGCACATAGACCTTTTTGGACCAACCAACGTCAAGAGTATTGGAAGAAAATCTTATTGTTTAGTTATCATTGATGACTATACAAGATTTTTATGGGTTTTCTTTTTGAATGCTAAATCTAAAAGGCTGAATTATTAAAAGAATTCGTCATAAAAGTTGAAAATCAATTTGATCAAAAAGTGAAGATAACAAGAAGTGATAATGGTATGGAATTCAAAAATGCTAATATTGATAAGTTCTATGAAGAGAAAGGAATCGCTCATCAGTTCAGCGCTAAAAGGAAGAACAGAACACTAATTGAGGCTGCACGATCTATGTTAGCAGATGCTAAAATTCCGATCACTTTCTGGGATGAAGCTATATCAACTGCATATTTCGTATAGAATAGAAAGTTAATCGTGAAAGATAAACTGAAAACTCCATATGAGTTGATGTTTGGTAGAAAACCGAACATAGATTTCCTTAAATCTTTTGGTTGTCCAGTTATGATTCTAAATTCAAGTGATCATCTATGAAAATTTGAAGCAAATCTGATAATGGATTTTTCATTGGATATTCATCTGTTTCAAATGCCTATCAAGTTTATAACTCTAGGATTAATGTTATAACAGAAACATTCAACGTTAAATTCTTGGAAAATTCATTTCCATCAGTTTCAAATGGTCCAGCATGGTTATTTTATTTAGATTCATTATCAAACTCTTTTCAATCTTACTTGTTTGATCAATCTAACTTGATTGATTTGACAGATAAGAAGAAAGCTCAAGGAGATCTTGGTTCTTTCAGTGATGACTCAGATTCTAACGACCCAGATGATCAAAGCCCAGATTACCCAGTCTTCTCTTTTGTCAAGGATTCAACTATTTGATTCAATGAAAAGGATCAATCTTATCAAGATTCAGATCATTCAGTTTCAGAAGGTCAAGATGTTTCTCAACCACTTCCTAATGATGGTACTGAATTTGTACAACCTACATCTGGAACATCATCCATCTCTGGTGATGCAGTTGATTCTAGTATTCTTAATTACTTCATCAATTCACCAACTCAAGTTCCAAATTTCAATTCACATTCTTCAAGCCTATTGCATCAGCTCTTCAACTTGAATCAAACAAATCTAGATGTTCATGTTCATGGGAATAAGATTCCGACATCTCGTATTCACTAGAACCATCCAAAATCTGAAATTATTGGTCATTCGAATAAGAGAACGATAAGAAGCAAATCAGAACAAGCAAACCTTTGCTTATACTCATGTTTTCTTTCTCAAGTTGTTCCTAAAAACGTTACCGAAGCATTAAAGGACAATGGTTGGATTGAGGCTATGCAAGAAGAGTTATTGCAATTCTGCAAACAAGAAGTGTGGAATCTTATGGATTTACCTGAAGGAGAAAATGCCATAGGCACAAAATGGTTGTTTAGAAACAAGACAGATGATTAAGGAATCGTCATTCGAAATAAAGCGAGACTTGTTGCATAAGGATACACACAAGAAGAAAGTATTGATTATGATGAAGTATTTGCTCCAGTAGCTAGAATTGAATCCGTTCGTGTCTTCCTGGCTTGTGCATCATTCATGAAATTCAAAGTGTATCAAATAGACGTCAAAGGTGCATTCTTGTATGATCCAATCACTGATGATTTGTATGTGAAACAACCTCCGGGTTTTGAAGATTCAGAATTTCCACATCATTTGTACAAGCTTAGCAAAGCTTTGTATGGACTTCATCAAGCTCAAAGAATCTGGTATGAAACATTATCACAACACTTAATCCAACATGGATACAAGAGAGGGAAAATCAATCCAGCTTTATTCATAAAGAAGGATGCTGATGATCTCTTATGTGTACAAGTGTATGTTGATGATATCATATTTGGTTCCACCGGTCCAAAATTATGCAATGAATTTGAAGAAATCTTGAAGTCTCGATTTCAAATGAGTTCTATAGGAGAAATCAATTTTCTTCTTGGACTTCAAGTTCAACAATCTGCAGATGGTATTTTTATCAATTAAGAGAAGTTTGTTGATAAGCACTTAAAGAAATTTAAAATGCAAGATTGTCAATCCATTAGAACTCCAGCTGACTTAAACTCCAAGATTGAGCCTAATCCAAAAGGAAAATCCATTGACCAAACTTTATACAGATCTATGATTGGTTCATTGATGTATCTTACTGCATCAAGACCGGACATAATCTATGTTGTTTGTGTCTGTGCCAGGTATCAATCAGACCCGAAGGAATCCCACTTAATTGATGTCAAAAGGAGATTCAGGTATCTCAAAGCTAAACCGGCTTTAGGGCTATGGTATCCTTACGAGGGAAACTTTGAGTTACATGGATATACTGATAGTGATTATGGAGGATGTTGTCAAGATAGAAAATCTACTATGGGTGGATGTCAGTTTTTAGGTCCCAGATTAGTCTCGTTGCAATGTAAGAAACAAAAAAATGTCTCCGTTTCATCCGCAGAAGCTGAGTACATAGTTGCTTTAGCAGGATATTCTCAAATCCTTTGGTTACAAAACCAACTACTGGATTATGGGTTCAATTTTCTTAAAACCCCAATTTACATTGATAAAACTGCTGCGATGTTCATTACAGCTAATCCTGTTCAACATTCAAAAATAAAACACATCGAGATTCAATATCATTTTCTCAGAGTTAACTCTGAAAAAGGTTTAATCATTTTGATTCAAATTGCAACTGAAAAATAGTTGGCAGACCTATTTACTAAAGCCTTTTTACCATGACGGTTTGAGTATTTGGTAGAGTCAATTGGTCCTACTAACCATGTGTAAAACTGGTTTTTAAGCTTTTTTAGTTCTTTGAGTCTTAACATGATCAGAACCCTCCCTTAACAAAAAGGCCATATTAAGAGCAACTGTCAGAGTTAATTGCCTGATTATAGTTTGTGTGTGCTTGTTTTCTTATTAAAGCAAAACCAACTACAAAAATAGAAAATCCAAAATCAAAGATAAAATTATAAAACAAAAACTACAAAAATAGAATCTTTCTTTGTTACTTCATGTTTTGGGAATGAATCTGTTTTGCAATATGTGAGAAATGATAGTACATTAGTGAGATCAGTTGCATATTTCACTTGACTATAAAGTCTGAGATGATCAGATATGATGTGTAGACAATCTCATGCTACTATACTGAAAAAGTAAATTCTTATGATTAAACTAAATCATCTATACCTGTATGAGTGTTCATCTTAGTACTAATGAGTAGTATTAGCTTATCAGATTGATTGCTTGTAAAGTTATAACACTCACACCCGGTGGTGATATGACTAACCATGAGATCTGTTACAAGCATCATCTCACTTGTCTGTTATGAGTCATCATAGGCCTGAAGTGATGAGATATCCTCTGTTGTAAGTGATTACAGACCTGGATATTCTCCTTTGATGTAAAAGATGCCAATGTACACAACCCATTCAAATGGATGGTTAGAGTTTATCAAATGGTTTATCTATGATAATTCTCTGCTAATTTATCAACATGAACTCTGGTCATGAATATATGTCAGGTAATAAGTTGAGAATTTGTGCTTTCTTGCATATCTTGATGATAGTTGATCTCTCTATGTCTATGTGTGAGTCACATCATGTCATATCTAATTCAACCTTAATCAATCCAAGAAGTGAAAAAGTAAGTGAGCTGATTCTTTTGTCAAAAACACTCATTGTCTGTCCTTGGATCTTGTATCTCTTTTGTAGTAAAATCACTAACCTGGAACATAGTTGATCAGGATTTAATCATTGTCTATGACTATTCACAATTTATTTCTTTTAATGTATTGATCTTAACTGATATGATCTCACTCCAGACATTGATTTAATTATACATAGTAGATTTTTATTCTACTTTAATTTTGATTTTATGCATGTTTTATGTGTGCAGGAAAATTAACAATGATCAGTGTGATCTTCTTGTGACAACCTGAGAAACTTCTAAGTTTTGTAAAACTTAAAAGTTAAGGGGGAGTAATAAAAAGCAAGAGTTTCTAAGAAAATCAAAATTAAATGTTTGAATGTAAAGGATGAAGCTAAAAGTTCAAAGTATGTGTGTGTTTGATAATGTGAAAATGAACCTATAAACTTTTACAAGTGGAAAAGCTTCTTGCAACTTTTTAAATGAGATATTTTGTTTAAATTTAGAGACTAAAATGAAGGAAAACTAATTTTGTTTGTTGAAAATTTTAAATAAAAAATGAAATGTCAAAAATTAAAAAATTGAGGGTCAACTATGAAAATTTAGAGTGAAAGTAAAAAAATTGACAAATTGTTTAAATATTAGTATGTGAACAATACTAATATGTCTAAACAATGTTCAGGTGGAAGATGTGAAAAAATACAAGTATAAAAAATCACATGCGCCTAAACAGTGGTCAGAAGTCCAAACAGGATCATGTTGAATTTCAGAAAATTTACAAGTGTTTTAGGCGTTTCAAACATCCTCATGCACCTAAACAATGTTCATAAGTCTGAAAAGTTGGTTAAGTGTTAGGCGTTTCATCACCTCTCATGCGCCTAAACAGTACCAGGCTTTTCTAGATTTGTGCGTTTCAAGTAAAAATTCCAAGTGTTGGGCGTTTCAGCTAGTCTCATGCGCCTGAACAGTGCAAAAGCGCCTAAACAGTGCTTATGCACCTGAAAAGTGCTCATGCGCCTAAGCCCATGCGCACAAACAGTGCTCACGCGCCTAAATACTCAGTGAAGATTTCAACATCATGCGCACAAACAGTGCTCATGCGCCTAAAATTTCACACTTAGTATAAAAAGAACACTTTGTGTTTTTCACTCATTCATTCACCAGAATCCCCTGAACTCACTAACTCACTCTTGACTCTCAGTTCTCATATCTCATCAAGATTGATTGTTGTGTTTGATTCATGTGTTTGATAGTTTATTTCTAAGATTGTAAATGTAAGTTCATCATCTAATCAACATAATTTCAAGATTCAAAGTTCAAATTGATTAGGGCGTTTCAAAGTTGTTCGGGCGCATGAACCTTAAAAATTGACTGAAATTTGAATTTTGTGATTTGAATGTTAAACAATAACTGAAATTGAGTTTATAATGTTGATATTGGACTGATTTCGAGCACATTAACACATTAAACATCAATTTTTATGAACATTGTTCGATGATGATACATTATTAGTCGTAACATTGAAGATGAACAGTCAATAAAATTGGAATTTTTAATTAAAAATGAAAATTCAAAAAAATTCAATTTTTTAATATGTGTTTGATAACTTTTGATGAATTGATATGTTTAAAACAATTAAACCCTAACTTGAGTATGTTATGTTTTTAAACATAATGTATGAACACTTAGTAATTTTCTAAGTAAAAGTTAGATTAAAATTGTTCAAAACATAATAATTCATTAAAATTCAATCAACATCTACTAAATTCAACAAGTTTAAATTCAAATTGTCTAAAGTTTTTGTTTTCAATTGTGCAGATGAATGATTTAAAGTTTGAGCCAAAGCATAATGTTGCTACTTTGTTAAATGAAGATGTTCAAGATGCAGTTAGCTATAAAGAGATGATAAGATTCCTTCTGAGGACTAAATATGTCTATGCCATGTGTTACCAGCCTGTTGTTTATCCAAGACTGATTAGAAAGTTCTGGAACACATCATCAGTTGAGCTGAATGATGAAGGAAGGAAGGTGCAAAGAGGGTTTGTAACAAATGATAGAATGATAGAAGTCTCTGAAGATTCTATCAGATTCTCTTTGAGATTGGGTCACAATGATCCAGAAGATCCATCTGAGCTAACTTTCAATGAATGCAGATAGACATTTATTGAAATGGATCATCGTGATCATTTCCCTAAAAAGCAATTCTTTAGAGCCAGAGTCTTCAATCACTGGAGGCTCTTGTGCTATATTTTTCAACATTGCATGTCTAAGCGAAGTGCTGGATGGAATTCTTTTCAAATAGACGTTGCATCTCCGATAGTAGTACTTGCTACTAATAGAAGGTTTAACATGGCAAAGTGGATAATGAATGAATTCATCTTCGACCTTGAAAAGGGCATTAGGAACAAATACCTAATGTATCCAAGGTTTTTGCAAATGATCATCAATGAAGAACACCCAGATTTCCATGTTTATAGAGTAGGTGGTGATATTCTAGAGTTTGAGCGTATGTCTGAAATATCATACAAGAGATTAGCTATGATCACTGGTGCTTAAAATGTACCAATGTTTTAATACATGAGGAATATTACAAATGATGATGTTGATATCAATACAGATCACTTCCACTTAATTGAAGGAGAACAAGTGGATCCAGCTGATCTTGTTGATGAAGTTCCTCAAGTGATTTCTGATGATGATGATGATGAGGATAATAATGATGATGATGAAGATGGTGATGATGAAAATGAAGATGATGAACCTGATGATAGTTCATGCAGCGATGATGATGATGATGCTGGTGATGCAGCTGAAGTTCATCAATCAGAGAGCAGTGAAACGACTATCTCTGATCATGCTGATGAGACACATGATATTGATGAAAGAACTTCTATTGGCACTGCTCATAATGAAGAAGTAAATGAAGCTCATGTTGATGATGAGATAGATGTAAATATTAATGATGAAAATGTTCAAAATCAAAACTTTAGATTTGATTTTATAGATGCTATGATTTCTGAGCCTATCTTTCAAAGCTCTACTCCAATAGAAGCTGAAGAACCACCAGTTATTACAGTACATAATGTGTCTATACAAACTGAGGATATTTTAGATGTGGATGAACTTGAAACTTTGAAGGAATCAAATAGTGCTCAAGAAAAAGCTATTGCTGAGTTAAAAGAAGAGAATGTGAAGTTAAAAGAGATTATTTAAAATGTGACATCTCATATTTTTCGTTAAAATAAAAGTTAACATCGTTAAATTCTTGAAAGGACCTTTAATGCCGTCTGTGAACTTCTAGGGTTTGTTATGTTTAGTTAATTTAAAAGTTAATAAGTTAATTGATTTAAATAATA
>BJCO01363553.1:0-11334 GCA_018326465.1 Flaveria floridana
ACGCACTCAGGACATGCATTCATCTAGTTAATTTTCAGCATTGAACATTTTGTTTAAACATGGCTTTTGTAACAGTATTGTAATGGATTTACTACTTTTGTACATGCTTCCGCACTGTTGTAAACTCTGTTCATGTTCATTGAATGAAGTCGAATGTATGTTTTTAAATTCATATAGTGTCGTTCGATATGACTGTGTCTGAGATCCTGGTATGTCACACGCCTAACGGTAAAACCCCGTTTGTGGAAATTGAGGGTGTGACAGTGGGCCTAACACCTGCTGCAAATCGATACAAGTCACTCAAGACAAGTGTTCTCTCTTTAACTCACTATGTTGCTCTCTTAATGATGAAGCAGAATCCTCTAAGAGTTGATAATAATATACTAAGTAAGCAAGATACAAGAAATGGTTTTCAAGATACTTGTATATATTAATTCTCAACTCAAATTTTACAAGACTCTTACAAGCATGCTTTTATGAACCTAAAATGAGAACTATATATATTACTATCTATAGCCCGCTATACAAAAGACAACTAGCTGGAAACTTACCTACTAAACAAATGCTACATTCTAGAAGTAAGGTTTCTAGAATAAAATAATATTCTAGATAAGGTAGTCATGGCATGTCCATGACTTACCTTTTTGTTTACCAACTAAAGTTAGTAAGTGTACTAACCGATAAGGAATGAACAGTGAACTAAAGTATGGTCAATTACATGGGTGTGAGAAAACGCTATGTAACATCTCAGAGGTTGCAACGGCTTATCAGAGGGACCATGCAAATATCCACTGGTTCATTGTATGTTCTTCCGAAGGTTAACTGGCTTCTTCCAAAGAGTTTAGCTGGTCTTCAAGACTCTATGCTTCAGAAGTCATTGTTTTGAAATCTTCTTAAGTGTTGATACTTCAAAAGAAAGATGACTATATCTTCGGAAGACATGATTCCTCTTCAGAAGTTCTTTTATCTTTAATCTTCGGAAGTGCAACCTTTATCTTAGGAAGTCCTTCACAGTTGCACCAAAATTGTTCTAAGTGTAGTTTTGGTTGCACCAGCCTCATATATCCAACAAACTCCCCCTAGGCTGATGCTACCAAAACCTCACTGTCTTCTACTTCTCAAAGCTCTCAGCACCAAGGAGAGCAGATATTTGTCTGTCTCGTTGTTCTTTCCAGAGGTAGTCCTGAGCAGTTGGTGCAGATCCTTTGTTAATAGTAAGTCCACTCTAATACCTTGGATCATATGTACCTATTGTGGCCCTCAGAAGAGAGATAATTGATAGGAGTTGTAGTCATACTCCCATCTAACTATAGGTTCCAAGACAGGACATTCAATCATTTGAAGGAAAGTCTTTCCTTTGATTGTTCCTTCCTTTTCAACCTGCTCTCTCATCTTCAATCCTTGCTTTTGTAGTTAACTCAACAAGTTGAAGGCTGCTCAGATGATTTCGGATGTGAGCAGCAGTCTGAGAGTTGGAGGTGGTGAAGAATGGCTTCTCTGCTAACTCAACGATGTCAAATCTGCTTGAGTGAAGCAGATATGGAGTGTTAAGTCTGTTGACTTCTCCATTCTCTCTTTCTATAAAAAAAGTTATGAGAAGAGTCCTTAAATCTCCATTAGACATTTTTCTTCCTAGGAACGAGGGATTGATTTGGAAGCTTGTTCCCCTTCCTGGTGTCTAAGAGAATTACCAGTCTTCTCCTTAGCGTCTTCTCCTCTTCATTGAGAGAATCAGAGTTGGCTGCCAAATGCTGAAGTGTCTGGTTTAGGGTTCCCCTAGGCAGATCAAGAAATTTCTCTCTTATGAGGGAACTGGAGGATCCATCAATATATGTTAGCTTGATGGATTCCTCTTCACTAGAAATTTCACTCAGAGTAGTAAAGTTGATGAGCTTTTTCTTGATTTCCTTGAATTCCTCTAAGATCAGAGGTTTACTTGACTCAGAGGTTGGCTTAAATGATAAGAGGGTGGTTGATTTTTAGGTATAGGAGGTTTGAGTTCTAGGAAGTGTTTTAGGCTTTAGGATGGGTAGTGGAGGTGGTTGTTGTGAAGCAATGGGTGATGAGGGTATGTGCAGGATCGATATTAGTCACTAAACATAAGTATTCTCTCTTGAACTCACTTGAAACACATAAAAGGATGATGCAGAATCCTCTAAGAGTTGATAATAATATACTAAGTAAAATAAAGACATGAGAAATAATTTCCAAGATACTTGTATATATTACTTCTCAACTCAGGGTTACAAGACTCTTACAAGCATTGTTTTATGAGCTTACAATGAGAACTATATATACTACTATCTACAGCTGGTTATACAAAAGATTACCAGCTGGACACTTACTAACTAAACAAATACTACATTGCTAGTTGTAAGTTTCTAGAATAAAATACTATCCTAGACAAAGTAGTCATGACATGTCCATGACTTACCATTTTGGTTACCAACTAAAGTTGATAAGTGTACTAACTGATAAAGAATGAACAGTGGACTAAAGTTGGTCAACTACCTAAGCATGGGAAAACGCCATGCGATATCTCAGAGGTTCAGCGGCTTGTCAGAGAGACCATACTAATATCCACTGGTTCATAGTAGGTTCTTCCGAAGGTGAACTGGCTTCGAAAGAACAAGTTCTTCCGAAGCTACTTATACTTCAGAAGAATCTACTTCTAACGAGACTTATGTTGGTCTTTGACACTTTATGCTTCAGCACCAAGGAGGGAAGATATTTGTCTGTCTCTTTGTTCTTTCTAGAAGTAGTGCTGAGAAGTTGGTACAGATCCTTTGTTGATAACAAGTCCACTCTGTTATGCTGAATCATGTGTACCTTTTGTTGTGGCCCTCTAAAAAGAGTTAGTTGATGGGAGTTGTAGTCATACTCCCATCTAACTATAGGTTCCAAGGCAAAGCCTTCAATCTTTTAAAGGAAAGTCTCTCCTTTGATTGACCCTTCCTTTTCCACCTGCTATCTTAGCTTCAACTCTTCTTCAATCCTTTCTCTTGTAGTTAACTCAGCAAGGTGAAGGCTGCTTAGATGATTCCTAATATGAGCATCTATTTGAGAGTCGGTGGGTTTGGAGAATGGTTTCTCTGCTAACTCAGCAATGTCAAATCTGCTTGAGTGCAGCAGAGATGCAGTGTTAAGTCTGTTGACTTGTCCATTCTCTCTTTCCATAACAAAGTTGGGAGGAGAATTATCGAACCTCCATTGGGCAATTCCTTTGATAGGAAATAAGGGGTTGACTAGGCAGTTTGTTTCCCTTTCTGTTGTCCAACAGATCACCAATCTTCTTCTCAGTTTCTTCTCTTCCTTATTTAGTGAATCAGAGTTGAGTGCCAAGAGATGAAGTGCCTGGTCCAGAGTTCCCCTAGGTAAATCAAGAAATTCCTCTTTTATGAGGGAACTTGAGGATCCATGAATAAAAGTCAGTTTGATGGACTCCTCTTCACAAGAGATATTGCTCAGAGTGGTAAAATTGATGAGCTTTTGCTTGATTTCCTTGAATTCCTCCAAGGTCAGAGGTTTACTTGACTCAGAGGATGGTTTGGGAGATGGGTGGATGGTTGATTGTTGGGTGGAGAAGGGTTGAGTTCTGGGCAATGTTTTAGGTTTTAGAATGGGTAATTATGGTGGTTGTTATGAAGCAATGGGTGAGGATGATGGTAAGGCTGATGATGTAATTTCAGGGGTGTATGGTTTAGTGATTGGTTCTGTTTTAACTGGGAAGGTAAAGGGTGTGGGCTTAGGTTTGGTTTGAGGTTGAGGTTGTGGTAAAGGTTTGGGTGTTGTATTCTGAGAGCTTTGATAAACCTCATTCCTTCTTCCTGAGCGAATGTCAGCCTTGATGTCACTGACATGTCGTTGCAGGGTCCTATCAATCATAGGACCAACTTGTCTGCCAGAGAAACGATGAGCTCTGAGATATGCTTTCATCCATGCTCTGTCTCCCATCTTCTTGGCCTTGACAAGTTCTTCTTCTTCTTTCTTCATCTTATTTGCCCTCAGCTTTTCCCTGGCTGCCTTTCGCCTCTCCTTATCCCTTTGATCTTGTTCTTTGTTGACAAGCAACAAGATCATGTCATTGTCATGAGGAGCTAGTTCCTCAAAGGAGTACCCCCTTAAGTTTAAGAAAGCTATCCTTTCTTTTCTCAGTTGCTGTTCAGCTTACTCTTTCTTCCTCTTTTCCTCTTTCCTCTAAGGTCAACCTTGCTACTTCATCTTGTTCATTTTGTAGTAGGGTTGCCTTTTCTAATTCTACCAGCTCCTCTAGTGGTAGGAGGAGCATATCTTCATTTGCTACCCTAAGATTGACAAGATTGTCAATAATCTCTACTCTCTTTTTCTGGATGATGGCCTCCTAAGACACCACAACTGCCTTGGTACTTGCAGCTAGGAACTTTCAAGTAGGGAATCTACATTTTCTTTTAAGCTTATTAAACCTTTATTCTTCTAGCAATTCTTCCGTAGACATTTTCTTTTTGCCTTTGGTGTCTACGGAAGCTTGAGCCTTTGGAGACTCTGTTATGGATGATTCAGGTTGATGAGAGGTAAGTTGAGCTTTTGATAATGAAGATGGTTGTTCATGAGGAGTTGTAAGAGGGTCTTCATAGTTTATGTCAGAGACTAATTCAAGGATTGCCTTTGTGATAACTAGATCATCAGACAGGGATGATAGTCCTTTCATTGCTTCCATTCCAGCTTCGGAAGCTAGAGCAATTTCATTGCCTGTCCCAGCTGATTCAGTTATTGGGCCATCAGTCCCCATATCCCCTTCAAAATCAATCTTAGGTTCAATATGGACCATAGGTTGACCAACTCCTTCATCAGTGGTAGGCGTGCATTCAGCCTTTGAAGTTCTTCTGCTCTAAAATAAGCCATAACAACATCTGGGGTTGGTTGTTGAAGAGTAGAGTTCAGTATGAGTAAGGTTAGGAATCTGTGAAGATCCTTGAGCATCTTTGGGTGCACTTGAAAAATGATAGGAAGTGGCTCAAGGAAAATTGTTGCTTATGAAGCAGGGTATTTCAAAGAAAGAGTTGTAAGAGCCAAGCTTTGCTCTTTATGTGTTTCTCTCTGAACATTCTCCCCCTTTTTGGTAATTTCATCTTGAGAGCTTGATGAGCTAGAGGAAGAAGTCAGAGAGACTTGAATTGGTACATGCCTAACAGATCTCTCAATCTGTGTCTTAGCTAGTTGATACTTGAGATATTGTATATCAAGTTGCTGAGTGGCAGACCTAGTCTCTAAAGTCTAAACCTTGATCTCAAGGTCTAAGACTTTCGAAAGCAGGTTGTCAATTGTGAGTCCCTCATCTTCATGAGAAGAATCACAGGGAGATGAGATAACATACCTTGTATGTTCATCTGCACCACTAGATATGGTTTCTTGGCACCCTGGATTCCTTTGCTCACTAAAATCCCATTCAGAGATATCAATGGCCAAAGTTGTCGTAGATTTCATCGCAGATATGTTACTACTGTCCTGAGAAGCCTTTGAGATACTCTTAGTAGTAGCAGCTAAATCTACATGAGTCCCCTCCACATCAGTGGGACTCACCTCAGTTTGGCTTTGCTGATGGGGGCTAGAAGTCAGAGGTTTCTCTAGGTTCCGTTGATCTTTGGATAGTTAAGATAAATTAACATCATGACCTTGGAGAGACATGAAATCCTCATCAGTAGCGGTAAGTATAGTGACTCACCCGAGGGCTTTCAGCTTGGGTTTGGGGCTCATGGGATTGAGACTGAGGAGATTCAATACCTATATTAAGGTCAAGGGAGAGGGATGGTTGGACCTCAGACTGAGCGGGAGCCCATGTTTTGCACTCTAGTCTTTTTGGATAGAACAGTAGGGGCTTGTTCAATCAGAGAAGATTGAACAAGGGTTCGCTTGGGACGTCTGTAGTATAGATGTGTTATGGGACAAGGAACCAGATTGGTAGGGAAAAGGTCAAGGTTGGTGTGGGTTCATCACCTGTGGGGTTGACAGGGATGTCACCAGGAGCCATTGGCTCGATCATACCTGGAGAAGAGCAGTATGTCTTCCGGTGAAGTTGTTTGAAACTCTTTTCAGAACTTTGAAAATGGTCGGCCTCATGGGAGGGATAGAGAGAATAGCTGCACAGACAAGCTTCTCTTGATCTAGCTCACAGTTAATAATATGCTGAATGAACCTGGGATACATGTAGAAGGTTTCCCTTTGAATGTTTCCTCTGAGGTTATTCAACACAAATCTGGAATAGTTGAACCTGAGGCCTTTAACCAATCAATGAACTAGGTATCCGAGATCATAGGGAATTTGATCCCATCCTCTGGATTTGTTGGATAGGCAATGAAGAACAATGTGAAGTAGGAACTTCCAGTTGTAAGAAAAATTGAACTTGTAGACCATTGACCTGCTTACATCACCACCATACCCCATCTGGGCATAGGTTTCCTCTAAATCCGACTTTAGGAATATGATAGGAGATCCCTCATCATGAAGCTCTAAGTGCTCTCCGATGGTCTGTTCAGAGACGACCAAACTTTGGCCGGAGATTATTGACTGGATAACCCTAACTCCGTTTAGAGTGGCACTTTGACCATTGGCCCAAAATTCAGCCATATGGTTGGAGTAAACAGTGGGGTTAACAATTAGGTGGTGTAGTATGTGGACTGAAGGAGAAAATGGCTGATTTCGAAGAAGTCGGCATCCATTAAAGAGTCAAGGAGTGCGACTTGGTTGTACTGAGGGTTGAGAGCCATTGTTGAGGAAAAAACAGAGTAAATTTGAGAGACTGAAAATGAAGAATGCTGGGGCCTAAAGATTTATAGTACACAGTAAAGTTTTCTTCCGAGTGTAAACGTCTTCCGAGTGTAATATCTTCTGAAGCCAAACTGACTTCCGAAAGTAAGTTTACTTCTAAGAGTAACAATGGTTTCGGAATGAAGAGTTTATTGTTTCAGAAATAGATTTGATAATGTACTTCCAAAGCTTAAAACTTTTCCGAAGATAATATAAGTTAAGAAAAATTACCTTCGGAAGATAAACAAAGATATCTTCCGAGGAAAAATTTCTATTCGGAAGAGCATATACTTTTTATGCAGTTAGGAAGAAAAACCTTTTGTATCAAGGCTTAGATTTGTTTGACATAGACAAAGACAAGTTCAAAAAGGTTTTCATATGAGGTAAGTTAGTCAATATTTATCATCCCAATTGTTGTAATTAGATATTTAAATCTTTGTTCATCAAAAGCATTGGTAAACAAATCAGCATATTGTTCATTTGAGTCAACTATGACTAGTCTGATCAGATCTTTCTCGTGAATATCTCTAATAAAATGATACCTGATGTCAATGTGCTTTGTCGTTGAGTGCTTGACCAGATTTTCTATAATGGATATGGCACTCTTGTTGTCAATGTGAATAGGAGTCTCCATGAAATTGAAGCCATAATCCAACATCTGAATTTGAATCCATAGCAACTAAGCATAGCAACTAGCAGCATCTATGTATTCGGCTTCGACAGTTGATGTTGAAACATGATTGCTTCTTGCATTGCCAGGAGATTATTCTCCCACCAAGAAATTGTCATCCACCTGATGTTGATTTCTTGTTGATGTTGCAGCCTCCATAGTCACTATCAGTGTAGCCATAGAGATTAAAATCTTGATTCCTGGGATACCAGAGACCTAGCTTGGGAGCTCCTTTGAGGTATATAAGGATTCTCTTGGTAGCAACTAGGTGAGACACCTTTAGGGCAGCCTAATATCTTGCACAAATGCAGGTGGCAAACATAATATCAGATCTACTAGCTGTGAGATACATCAGAGATCCAATGATTGCCCTATACTGATATTGATCAGTATCCTCCCCCTCAGAGTCAGGACAAAGATTATGATGTCTGGGTATAAGTGTCTTTGCTGACAATCTTTCATTTCAAATCTTTCTAAAATGTTATTGACATATTTAGATTGATTGATGAAGAATCCATCTTTCATTTGCCTTACCTGGATTCCAAGGAAAAAGTCCATTTTTCCCATGGTACTCATCTCAAATTTCTTCTTCATAATGCTTTCAAAGTCCTTACATATTTGGTCATTTTAGGAACCAAATATGATGCCGCATAAGCAAGGAAGATCCTAACAGCCTCAAGTCTTTCAACTGGTGCGAAGACATCGATGTAATCAATTCCTTCCTCTTGAGTGTACCCTTGAACTACAAGTCTTGCCTTATTCTTGATAGTCAAGCCTCTATCATCCTTTTTGTTCCTGAAAACCCACTTTGTGGCTATGGGTACTTGACCACATGGTAGTGGACATAGGTTCCAGACCTTTTGTCTTTTGAACTGAAGTAACTCCTCCTGCATTGATTCAACCCACCTACTATCCTTCAATGCTTCTTCTACCTTCCTTGGTTCCATCTGTGAAAGAAAACATGAGAACAAACAAACATTTCCATGATGAGTTTTGTTAGTCCAGGTTAATCACACTTGAATCAAATAATTGAAGAATATAGATCAAACGGTGATGAATACAATAAAACCCCCAATTTGATCTCTACTGATTGCATATGATTTTGTACAAAGTGAAAAACCCAATCAATTGTTCACTCAACCATTAACAAAACCAAATTGCAATTTACCTATTTATAGTCTAGACTAATATTCACTAATTGCACTTAACCCCCTAGACTTAGGCTAATTAATGGAAATTACATATAAAATATAAAAATGACTAAAACATATTTAAATATATTTTGTTGACACAAAATATATTTATTACAATAAAACTCCTAGTCATCTAAATCTTCAACGTCTTATCTCGGTTCTTTGTCTCGAACGTGTCGGGTTTGACTTTTGCATTGACTTTGACCGTGACGTTGACTTTTGTTGACTTTGTCTATAATGATAATATAGACTATCTTGTACAACTCCAACAATACTCCCCCTTAGTCTATCATTATCAACGTTTTCATATGAATTCAATCCCGAGAAGTCAACCATAGAAAGATCTTCAAATTGAAGCTTTCTGAATCTGATGAGAAAGATTATCCATCTCATAAGCTCCTCCTATTTATATACTCCCGTTTTCCAGTGCATCCTTTGTGAAGATATTGGAACAGCTTTCCCAAATCTCTAATCTTGAGTGCTTCAGAAGATGTAGGAGGAGGATTCCTAGCTCGGTATCTTCTTTAAACTTGAGGAACAAGTTCTTTGATCAGGTACATTGCTCAACTGATGATCGGCCATCACTTACAACAAAAATCTAAAACACATTCACAAACACAATCTCGACATTTCTAATTAGATCATTTCTTTTTAACAAAATAAACTCGTGTTTATCTTTGTGTGAAAAACAAGCGAACCCATGTTCGTTTGTGCATAATTGCTGTGAAACATGAAAAATGATAGAATTGTAATAGCATAATATGGAAGACCTAAATGAATATTGAAATGAAAATTTATTATAATTATTTTTTAAATTTTATTTGACATATATTTTTTTATTTGTATATTTCTTTTAATTACCGAGAACTGGATCGATCATGAGATCACATCCTCAAGATATACTTTAGCACAAAGATGAATTTAAACATCGATAAGCAATGAGATCAAACTGATAACTGAATCTAATCACAGACTTTGAAAGATTTTGAAATTCTTAAACAGATCAATAACGATTGTTGATATGTTTGTCCACTTAAACCCATCCCCTATCTTTTTCAACAAGCAGTAGATGATTCGTTAAGTTTCGATTAAATACTTTAGAATGCTAGGACCCCACAATCATTTGGCAAAAACCCTCACCCAACCTCACGATTTCTTGAATTTTATTACGATCTTTATGAAACAAGGCTTGTGTATTAGTGTGCAAGAGATTATCATCAGAATATTGTATTCTGTGATGAATTCATCGTTAGATGATTTGACACAACTTAGACCAAAATGGTGAGAGATCCAGGTCTATACTCACATATAACAAAGGAGATGACCATTTAATCATGTGCTGATGAGAGCTCAAGGTCTGTATTATCGTGTAGTAAAGGAGATCCACTCCAGGTCAGTACTTCCGTACAGTAGAGGAGATTAGCACAAACACAAGACACATAAATACACCAAACATGGCTTAAAGATATGGCTTATATGATTTGTATCATGGTGGGTGAAAGATCACTTCTCAATCCAATTTTGCCAGGACTCATTTTTCATGCACGCCAAAATGATTGCGTAAATCCAGACATCCTTAAGCATATATTTTAATTTAAATCATCATTCTGATGTCTACTTTATTCTTCAGGTTGAGCCTACCAAGCATATCATAAACGAATCTGTTTGTTTTTCTTTTACTTGCAATTAAAAATAAGACGTAAATCAAATAACAATACCAGTTACTATCATTTCTCATTTTAAAACGCAAGTCATGCAAGAACAAGAATTTCAAGAAGATATATAATCATTTCTCAATCATCTTGAATCAAGTTCCTAGTTCACTTTTTATTTTTTTTATCTTTATGAGATACTCTCCCCTAAATTGTTATTTTTGCAAACCACGTTTTTTTTATATATTTTTTTAATTGTTTTATTATTATTATACTATACAAAAATAGAAATTTCCCAAAGAAGGTCTTCCAAACTACACTGATATGAAGATAAAAAATGAATTATCAAGAAATATGCAGTGATTGTGAAGTGAGAACTGTGAGTGTACAGATAAAAATTCAGATTGTGGATAAAATACCATGACCTTAACCTGTTGGTTTCGCCTCAAATTTGAATTAGGAACAATCTCTGTTAGTAAACTGGATTACTAACAGTCCTCCTGAATTGTTCCTGCACTCATAAACAGATTAGTTTGAAAGGGAAACCCCAGCCATCGTAGTCCAGGGTGTTCCTTTTGCAACGGTAGAAGTAACCTGCTTCGGTAAACAATTTGTTGAAATATTAGGGATATCTGTATCCTTCTTTTTATTTTGCCAAATTTGTTTCGGTTTAATTAATTTGGATTTTAATGAATTAAATTTGGAAATCATTTTTTAAGACCAGAAAGAAAAGAATTTGGTTTTGGACCTTTGGTCATTTTCATCTTTGAATTATGTGAAACCGGCTTCACATGAAAAGGTTCGGATGGAGGGTTTTTTATCCAACCATTAAAAGATGTGTGCTTTTTACCTCTTGAACCAGAGAAGCAATCCGTGTCGCCTTTACCATCTGGAACATTCTTTGTAGACTTACATTCGGAAAAGCAATTTGGTTTGCCTTTACCATTCGAAGCAAGTCTTTGAGGTCACTTCTTTACCACATGACCTTCTTTTCCACACTCAAAACAAGCCTTGAAAGGCTTTTGATGCTTGACTA
>BJCO01363555.1:1064-11098 GCA_018326465.1 Flaveria floridana
CCGCTGCGTTATTTTATGATTATATACATATTGTATGTTTTATGTGCGATGAACCACCAACAGTAGGGCGCCCAGTGAGCGGGGCCTTACATGTCTATTGGTGATTTTGATTTTCACTGAAAGCTATGAAGTGAAATCAAAACTTGAACCAAACAATGGAGCAAAGGGTGCGGGAGCACAAGGATACCGTACTTTGTTTATAGATTGCAACTAGTACGAATCTATCCTACCTAGAATTTATTAAGGAGGCGATGCAAACATTAGCAGCTAAGAGTTATTCTAATGTGGAATCCGTCATGATATAAATAACTAAGATTGACAAGAATTTATTGTCTTTGACAACAAATCAATTGCATCTTCATGATACGAGTAATGGTACATCAAATAGGGAGTCTAGTTATTCTCAATTCCGTATAAATAAGCGGATGACCAAATGGAGTTCCCTAAGTTCAATGAAACACATGTGGAGGGCTTGATTATGTCAAGTAGAGCATTTCTTTTCTAACGATGAAACTCCTGATAGGTCGAAACTCCTGATAGGCGAAGAAGGTCAATGCAACAGTTTCACAAAGAGGAGAGACTTAGAACACCCAATAGATCAAATAGGAAACCAATTAGGTTGAAACAATGAACACAAGTAACAAGAACAATAAACAAGAACAAGATAATATGGTTTTCAAAAATGATGTATATTGCTCTCAAGTTCTTACAAGTGTTACAAAGCTTATTTAAATACAAGTACTTGAGATACTTTATACTATATCCTAAGCTAGTCATGAAGGCCAGTTGGAAAGACTAATCTAGACAACAAGATCAATGTGGATTCAAAAGACACATTGTCTTTTGACTTGTCTCTATGACATGGCATAGCTTACATCCTTTATCTATTACAAAAAGGATAAAAGTATAAAAGTAGAAAGTTACAAACAAAAGACATTAATATATAGTTTGAAAAAAGTATGGACTTTTCACCAACTCATGTAAGTTGGTGAGCCTTCAGATCTAGCAGCAATGGTGGTTCAGGTTTTGTCAAAGGTGATTTAGAAAAAGTGTGTCGGCTCTGTCTTCGGAATCAAGAATCAAGACCTTCCCTTAATCATCATTTCATCAGGATTCCTCAGGCTTTCAAAGTATCTACTCATGTCATAAAGATCATGTAGAGGGAGGTCAAGTTATTTTGCCAGAAGTATATGTCTTGACCCCCTTGATCTCCAGCAACATAACATCTTTATGGCTAAGTAACAAACATCCAGGACAAGATTGGTCTCTCAACAGCAAGTGGGTCTAGAAAGAGTGGACTTTTTTTAGCAGCCTCTTCTTGATCTACCTCTGGATGTTCTAACCCATCCTGAGGTGGATGCCTTGGACTTCTTCTTCCTCTTCTTGTCCCTTCTTTTGGACATCCTTTTCCTTTTTCTGTATTTTAACTAAGGAGACTGGCCTAAAACACCATATTGTTCTTGTTTTTCTTCCTCAGTTGGGTCTTTTTTCTTCAAAGGTTCAGAAAGAGAAAGATCATGACCGTCCTATGGATCAGAAGATGAAGTTGGCCATGGTCAAGTACTAGGTCAAGGTTGTGTTGTCTGTTATGGTTCAACCTTAACCTTAACATCAGGTGCAACCTAACTTGGTGGCGAATACAAGTCAACAAGGTCACCCCTTTTGATCTTCTACTTGATCACTATAATATTGTCATCCATAATGGATAGAGACACTTTCCATCTGAGAACTTTCCATGTGAGAAATTTCCATATGAGAACTTTCCATGTGAAAACTTTTCATGTGAGAACTTTGCATATGAGAACTTTCCATGTGAGAACTTTTCATGTGAGAACTTTTCATGTGAGAACTTTTCATGTGAGAACTTTTCATGAGAAAATTTTATGCAAAATCTTTGCAGCAGTAACCGTCATTTGCGAAAATTTTCTCATGCAAAAACTTCACCCCGTTACTTAAAAAGAGGTTTTTGTGATATTTGATCAAGTTCAAGATTCTATAGCTACAACATTTGATTCGGGTCATTCGTGAATTAAAACTTGTCAATGTGGGCTTATTTTATCTTACTGATGGGGACAATGATCGAACGGGTTGATTAAGTGAAGAATCAAGATTGTTTGGTATTATTGCTCTGAATATATGGGCTCATTACATCTTACGCAGGGGAAAGAATATTTTTCGTGATATTGGTCGCAGTTACAGATTCTTATCATCAGATTGAAGAATCGGGTTATTTGGAAATCCAAAATGGAAGTTGGCTCTTTCTGTCATATGCCTTAATACATATTAAGTCATAAGTAATCGAGATTGATTCAGACATTATATCCTTGATAACACTATACATTAGGAGGCGGTTACAGCTGAGGGGGAAGACTGAAGTGAAAGATACCCAAGGATCGGATAATTCGTGAAGATGAGTGACTGAAGTCAAAAATAGCTTGAAATCATAATCCATAGGGGGAAATTGTAAGGGCCAAGTCTTTACGGATTACAATATCAAGTGAAAAGCAAAACCTTAATTCATGCGAGAAGTAAAAGGATGCGAGAACTCCAAGTTTATTGATGAAGAACATATCGGTCGGGAGCTTGGAGTTGTCACATGAGAACTTGAAGTTCTCACACTAGAACATCTGCATAGGGTATATAAAGATGTTTTTCCTTTGTATTTCAATATGTGTGTTAATTTGTAAATATGCTCTAAGATTGAAAGAGTAGAGAGGTGTGTGATAGGCCACCCGAGGGGAGCTCACCTCGGGTTGATAAAGCTTAAATGATATATACTCCTTTGGTATTGTAATCATTTGACTAATAATATTCAATTGAGCTTGTTTAATGTTTGTTGATATCACATACACACACATCTGTCTTAATTTGATTATCAAGGACTTTGCAGTTCTTATCAGAGCAAGGTGTTGCTCTTGATACATGCATTTTCATTCCATGATCATCCGTTTAAGATGTTAAACATGGAGGTTGAAGATCTAAAGGTTTAGATCGAGTTTGGACCGGTTTCGAATGCGAAGAAGGTGAAACCAAGGTTGAACACACATGAAATCAGCTTTGTTACATCATTACGCTCGGTATCTTCAACTATTGGTGGAAAACGAAGATTTCAGACCGTAGCAGTGATTCAAAATCATAAAATTTGATTTTGGTTGAAGTTTTCATGGGAGTAACTACATCGTGCGATAACTTGGCAAAAAAAACGTATTTTGCGAAAAATTTTCCATGAGATAACTTTTCATGAGAGAACTTTTCATGAGAAAACTATTCCATGCGAAAACTTTTCCATGCGAAAACTTTTCCACGTGAAAACTTTCATGCTTAAACGTTCCATGTGAGAACATTCCATGTGAGAACATTCCATGTGAGAACTTCCCATGTGAGAACTTTCCATGTGACAACTTTTCATGTGAGAACTTTTCAAGTGAGAACTTTTTATGTAAGAACTTTTTATGTGAGAACTTTTCATGAGAAAAGTTTACGCAAAATCTTCGCAGCAATAACCGTCATTTGCGAAAATTTTCTCAAGCAAAAACGTCACCACGTTACTTAAAAAGGGGTTTTTGTGATATTTGATCAAGTTTAAGATTCTATATTTACAACATTTGCTTCGGGTCATTCGTGAATTGAAACTTGACAATGTGGGCTTATTTTATCTTACTGATGAGGACAATGATCGAGCGGGTTGATTAAGTGAAGAATAAAGATTGTTTGGTATTATTGCTCTGAAAATATGCGCTTATTATATATTACATAGGGGGAAGAACATTTTAGGTGATCTTGTTCGCAGTCACAGAATCTTGTCATCAGATTAAAGAATTGGATTATTTGGGAATCCAAAATGGAAGTTGGATCTTTCTGTCATATTCCTAATACATATTAAGTCATAAGTAATCAAGATTGATTCATACATTATATCCTCGATAACGCTATACATTAGGAGGAGGTTACAGCTGAGGGGGAAGACTGAAGTGAAAGATACCCAAGGATTGGATAATTTATGAAGATGAGTGAGTGAGTCAAATATAACTTGATATCGTAATCCATTGGGGGAAATTATAAGGACCAAGTCTTTATGGATTAAAATGTCAAGTGAAAAGAAAAAACTTAATTCATGCCAGAAGTACAAGGATGCGAGAACTCCATATTTCTTGATGAAGAACTTATCACTCAAAAGCTTGGAGTTGCCTCGTGAGAACTTAAAGTTCTAATGCGAGAACATCTTCATAAGGAATATATAGATACTTTTCCTTTTTATTTGAGTATGTGTGTTCATTTGTAAAAATGCTTTGAGATTGAGAGAGTAGAGAGGTGTGTGATAGGCCACCCGAGGGGAGCTCACCTCGGGTGGATCGAGCTTAAACGATGTATACTCCTTGGGGATTGTAATCATTTTATTAATAATATTCATTTGAGTTTCTTTAATGTTCGTTGATATCACACACGCACACATCCGTCTTAATTTGATTATCATGTGCAACAATATGTGGAATAGATCATATCAAGGACTTGACAGTTGGTATCATAGCAAGGTATTGCGCTTGATACACGCATTTTCATTCCACGACATCCGTTTAAGATGTTAAACATGGAGGTTGAGGATCTAAACATTTAGATCGAGTTTGGACCAGTTTCGAATGCGAAGAAGGTGAAACTGAGGGTGAACACACATGAAATCAGCTTTGTTACATCATTACACTCGGTATGTTCAACTATCCGTGGAAAACGAAGATTTCATACCGTAGCAGTGATTCAAAATCATAAAATTTGATTTTGGGTGAAGTTTTCACGGGAGTAACTGCATCGTGCGATAACTTGGGAAAAATAACCATATTTTGCGAAAACTTTTCCATGAGATAACTTTTCATGAGAGAACTTTTCATGAGAAAACTATTACATGCGAAAACTTGTCCATACAAAAACTTTCATGTGAAACGTTTCATGTGAGAACTTTCCATGTGAGAACTTTCGTTGTGAGAACTTCCCAATTGAGAACTTTCCATGTGAGAACTTTTTATGTGAGAACTTTTCATGAGAAAAGTTTATACAAAATCTTCGCAGCAATAACCGTCGTTTGCAAAAATTTTCTCATGTAAAAACTTTAGCACGTTACTTAAAAAGGGGCTTTGTGATATTTGATCAAGTTTAAGATTCTATATTTACATAATTTTATTCGGGTCGTTCGTGAATTGAAACTTGACAATGTGCGCTTATTTTATCTTATTGATGGGGACAACGATCGAACGGGTTGATTAAATGAAGAATCAAGACTGTTTGGTATTATTGCTCTGAAAATATGGGCTTATTACATCTTACACAGGGGGAAAGAATATTTTAGGTGATATTGTTCACAGTCATAGAATCTTATCATCAGATTAAAGAATCGGGTAATTTGGGAATCCAAAATGGATGTTGGCTCTTTCTGTGATATGCCTAATACATATTAAGTCATAAGTAACCAAGATTGATTTAGACGTTATATCCTTGATAACGCTATACATTAGGAGGTGGTTACAGCTGAGGGGGAAGACAGAAGTGAAAGATACCCAAGGATCGGATAATTCATGAAGATGAGCGACTGAAGTCAAATATAACTTGATATCATAATCCATAGGGGGAAATTATGAGGACGAAGTCTTTACGGATTACAATATCAATTGAAAAGTAAAAACTTAATTCATGCGAGAAGCAAAAGGATGCGAGAACTCCAACTTTATTGATGAAGAAATTATCGCTCGAAAGCTTGGAGTTGTCGTGTGAGAACTTGAAGTTCTCACGCGAGAACATCTGCATAGGGTATATAAAGATGTTTTTCCTTTGTATTTCAGTATGTGTGTTCATTTGTAAAAATGCTCTCAGATTGAGAGAGTAGAGAAGTGTGTGATAGGCCACCCGAGGGGAGCTCACCTCGGGTGGATCGAGGTTAAATAATATATACTCCTTCGGTATTGTAATCATTTGATTAATAATATTCAATTGAGTTTGTTTAATGTTCGTTGATATCACGTACGCACACATCCGTCTTAATTTGATTATCAAGTGCAACAATATGCAGAATAGATCATATCAAGGACTTCACAGTTGGTATCAGAGCAAGGTGTTGCTCTTGATACACGCATTTTCATTCCACGATCATCTGTTTAAGATGTTGAACATGGAGGTTGAAGATCTAAAGGTTTAGATCGAGTTTGGACAGGTTTCGAATGCGATGAAGGTGAAACCGATGGTGAACACACAAAAAATCAGCTTTGTTACATCATTATGCTCGGTATCTTCAACCATTGGTGGAAAATGAATATTTCAGACCGTAACAGTGATTTAAAATCATAAAATTCGATTTTGGTTGAAGTTTTCACGGGAGTAACTGCATCGTGCGATAACTTGGCAAAAATAACCGTAGTTTGTGAAAACTTTTCCATGAGATAACTTTTCATGAGAGAACTTTTCATGAGAAAACTATTCCATGCGAAAACTTTTCCATGCGAAAACTTTCATGCGAAAACGTTCCATGAGAGAACTTTCCATGTGAGAACTTCCCATGTGAGAACATCCCATGTGAGAACTTTCCATGTGAGAACTTTTCATGTGAGAACTTTTCTTGTGAGAACTTTTTATGTAAGAACTTTTTATGTGAGAACTTTTCTTGAGAAAAGTTTATGCAAAATTTTCGCTGTAATAACCGTCATTTGTGAAAATTTTCTCATGCAAAAACTTCACCATGTTACTTAAAAAGGGGTTTTTGAGATATTTGATCAAGTTTAAGATTCTATATTCACAACATTTGATTCGGGTCGTTCGTGAATTGAAACTTGACAATGTGGGCATATTTTATCTTATTGATGGGGACAATGATCGAACGGGTTGATTAAGTGAAGAATCAAGATTGTTTGGTATTATTGCTCTGAAAATATGCGCTTATTACATCTTATATAGGGGGAAGAATATTTTAGGTGATCTTGTTCGCAGTCATAGAATCTTGTCATCAGATTGAAGAATTGGGTTAGCTGGGAATCCAAAATGGAAGTTGGATCTTCCTGTAATATGCCTAATACATATTAAGTCATAAGTAATCAAGATTGATTCAGACATTATATCCTCGATAATGCTATACATTAGGAGGCGGTTACAGCTGAGGGAGAAGACTGAAGTGAAAGATACCCAAGGATCGGATAATTCATGAAGATGAGTGACTGAGTCAAATATAACTTGATATCGTAATCCATAGGGGGAAATTATAAGGACCAAATCTTTATGGATTACAATGTCAAGTGAAAACCAAAAACTTAATTCATGCGAGAAGTACAAGGATGCGAGAACTCCATATTTATTGATGAAGAACTTATCACTCGAAAGCTTGGAGTTACCGCGTGAGAACTTAAAGTTCTCATGCAAGAACATCTTCATAGGGTATATATAGATATTTTTCCTTTGTATTTCAGTATGTGTGTTCATTTGTAAAAATGCTCTGAGATTGAGAGAGCAGAATGACTGGACTTTTTGAGAATGATATTCTCTGTTGAAATGAATCAACAAGGATCGAATATCAAGATTGAGTCAATGATTGAAAGGAGGAATCAAGCAATCAATGAACATAGAACTCTTGATATACTCATAAATGCATTCTTGTATTGATTAGATGAACTGTTACAGAGTAAATACTAGGGTTTAGCAAGCTACAGTAACAAGACAGCTAACATGGGAGAGAAACAAATTATATTCTGATTGTCTACTCTCAAAAGTTGTATAAACAGTCACACAAAAAGTCACCCTCACATACGAGGTTTCTATTCTATTTATAGGCTGACTTACAGCTTGTACAAAATGACTAAACTACCCTTAGTCTAAGTCTTCATCAGCATTTGTTTCTTTGTCATCCGCATTGACTAATGCGGATGAGTAATTCTTCATCAGCATTGGTCTTCTATTAGCCGCATTAGTGTTTGGTCATCAGCAATAGTTAATGCGGATGAGCAAACACTTGGCCGCATTTGTTGCTGGTCATCCGCATTAGTTAATGCGGAAGAACAAATGCCTTGTCTGCATTTCATCGGCTGTCTGTATTATTTAATGCGGATGAACAAATACTTGTCAGCATTTGTTCTTGGTCTGCCGCATTAACAAATGCGGATAGCTGACACTTGTAATTTTCTTCTCATTTAGGATCTTCTTTATGTGCATTTTCTTCTTGGACTTGGGGAGAAACCAGCAGAACAACCATCCACCTCTTGAATTGGCATGTATGATCCTTTCAGGGTCTAACAATACTCCCCCTAAGGATTATACAGCCTAAGTACTTCAAGGGATCGAGGGTGGATCAGGTTATGAAGATTCTGCTAGGTCTTGTGCAGTAGGAGGAGATGACAGAGGAGCTGGGTCTGTGTAAGAAGGATCCAGTATAGCCTTGATCATGTTAGAGAACTGTCTTGCATCATCCAGCCTCTCTCTACTTAGTACATGGATCTTCATTTGTCTCATAGTGTGGAAGGCTTCAATGGGCAGCTTCTTCAACGAGACAGTCTCCCAGAATGGCACAGTTGACAACCCATCTCTGTGAATCAGTAAAGATCCATCAGCATCTACCTGTAACTTCATAACATTTCCAAACTGCAAAGGAGTCTTCCTCTTCCTCCTTTGCTCTCTCTTCTTGATAATTCTGTCATATGCCATCTTCAGGAGTTTGATGCACTTTAGAAAGAAGTACATATCAGCTTCACCAAGCTTATTTCTGATATCCTTGAAGTGCCTTGAGTAGATGTAGTGGATATACGATTCATCTAACAGTCTTACCTTATACCCACTGAACAATCTGATCTCTACCCCTTCCTTGCCTCCCCACTTCCTTTCAATCACCAACTCATATGTTTTCTCGTCATAATAAACATTACATATTGGCACAGAAGTGTGAGTACCAGCAACCATCTTTCTCTTCAATGATTCGGTGGGCTTTACCCTAAGCTTAGGGAATACCACTTCTTCTGCTGGTTTCTTTTTCTTCTTATCAAGAGGATTGACAAATGATCTATGCTTACTCATGCAGATAGTCTTCAATGACTTGAAGTTATTAGTTCTCTTGAACATCCTTAGAATGTCCTCAAACTCATATCCCCTGAGCATAGCCTTGTGATTAATCAGTCTTAAATTGGCTAGTTCCTTCAGATCATGGATCTCCAAAGATTTCACCAGAGCAGAGTACTCTATGAAGAATTGGACTAATCTAGATAATCTCTTCACCATGAACATATTCCAATCACTGTCATACTTCCAGGCAATAATTTTCTGATCTGTCTTGCCTTTTGGAGTAGACACACCCTTGATCATTTCAGCAGTTGTGAGTCCTTCATATAGCTCTAGTTGTGAAGGCTCAGCAAACCACTCTGGGTATCTATGAAGAACGGGTGCCAGGGAATCATGATCTCCCTAAGTGAGACTCATATCTTGAGCTGAAACTCTTGTTCTTGGTTGGGTTCTGGTGATCTCCTCCTCCATCTTTTTCAATCTGTCTTTCTTTTCAAGTATCATCCTAAGAACAGCAGCCCTTAGGGAATTGGTTTTCATGTTCCCTAGTTTTCTTTTAGTGAATCCTTGAGCAGACAGATAATCATTCATCTCTTTATCTGACATGTTGTATGGATCGGGATACATGGGTTGAGGAGAAGTAGCAGGTTTGGCTTTTGTTGCCTTGACCTCAGAAGCTTTGGGAGATTGAGTTTTCTCATATTCAGTTTCAAAAGCTGGATCTAGCAGCTTGGTTAACTTTTCTTCTTCTGCTAGCATCCCTTCATATGTCATCCCAAAGACTTCATCAGGGTCATAACCATGGTCAATCAGAAATATGGCCTTTTTTATCAAATCATCATACTTGGCCTTTTCAGCTGTTTCAAAGACAGAAGGTTCTTCATTCACAGGGATTTTACTGATCACTGGCTCATCAACCATGTATCCACCTGGAATTTCTCCTTCTTCCAAGTCAATCACCTCAGCATTCTTTTTCAATAATGCCTCTGCTTGTTCATGTTCATCCAAGAATCCAGCAA
>BJCO01363558.1:0-12444 GCA_018326465.1 Flaveria floridana
CTCATATGCAACTTGTTTAGAAAACCCATTTTCTAAATTGGTGTTAATATTTTATTGCATGATCATATCATCAATTAAATATTAATTGGTGTTTGCTAAGCTTGTTATTGGGTATAACCCGACTTGGATCATAACGTACTAACCACATCAATATTCTAAGTGTCTTGGGCACATAGAATCCTACAGTTAAACCATAGGCGAAGGAGAGTAAGACAACAATATGCTACAAGTGCAACAAACCAGGTCATTTCATAAGGGAATGAAAGTCTGTGACGACTAGACCAGTGAGATGCCATGAGTGTGGTGAAGCTGGGCACATCCGCCCCAACTACCCCAAACTGAAAGCTAAGAAACAAGCAGTAGGACGCCCCAAAGGGAGAGCATTTGTAATGAATGCAGAAGTTGCCAGGGAGGAGCCTAAAGTTGTGACTGGTACGTTCGTAGAAAACAATCATTATGCTTATGTATTATTTGACACTGGGTCCATTCGAAGCTTCATTTCTATGAACTTTAGACCATGAATTGAATTGAGTTCATTTAGGCTAGCCGACACATATACAATAGAATTAGCCAATGGAACACTAGTCGAGGCTGATGAAACGATCATTGGGTGCACGATAGATTTGGACGAGTGTGAATTCCCGATAGATCTAATACTAGTAGAGTTAGGAGTGTTTGACATAATGGTAGGTATGGATTGGCTGGCGAGGAATAGGGCTGAGATCATATGCGACAATAAATTATTAAAGATTCCCCTACCTGAAGGAGAAACCCTTGTGATATATGGTGAAAGGTCAAGACAAGGCATGAACATCATTTCATGTATAAAAGCTAATAAGTGCTTGCGAAAGGGATGCGTTGCATACTTAGCCTACGTAACAACTGCTGAGGTGGATAAACAACTTGAATATGTCCCCATAGTGTTAGAATTTGTAGATGTATTTCCTCACGAACTACCAGGACTTCCTCCGCATAGACAGGCCGAGTTTCGTATTGACCTACTTCCAGGAGCTACACCAGTAGCTAAATCACCTTATAGGTTAGCCCCTTTAAAGGTGCAAGAACTGACGATGCAACTGCAATAACATATGGACAAAGGGTTCATTAGACCAAGCTTCTCGCCATGGGGAGCTATAGTACTATTTGTCAAAAAGAAAAATGGAACCCTAAAGATGTGCATTGACTATCGAGAGTTAAACAAAGTCACTATCAAAAATCGATATCCACTTCCAAGGATTAATAATCTGTTTGATCAACTCCAAGGTCACGGATCTACTCCAAGATTGATCTGAGGTCAGGGTATTACCAGCTACGAATCAAGGAAGAAGATGTACCAAAAACTGCCTTTAGAACTAGATACGAGCATTATGAGTTTCAAGTGATGCCCTTTAGTTTAACTAAGGCACATGCAATATTCATGGATCTCATGAATAATATGTGTAAGCCATATCTAGACAAATTCGTGATAGTTTTCATAGACGACATCCTAATATATTCCAAGACCGAGGCGGAACATAAACAACTGATAGTTTCAAATGGATCGATTCTGTGTTATGATTAAGCAATCAACAATTAAAAGAACAAAGTAATCAACAATTGCAAAGATTCAAATCAGTTTCTATTAATTAGATGCAAGGATTACAGGGTACAATTGAGAGAAATGTTCAAAAATGTCTAACTACACAATACACTTAATCCTATTTATACTACCCAAAGAAACTAAAGGAACATATATTACACAATAAGTCCCTATACTATTGCAGAAGTAAAATACAATGCAAAAGTAAAATACAAAGATAAAATAAAGACAACATCTTAAATCTTTAAGAGGTGATAACAATACTCCCCCTAAGATTTACATGGTCTTTAGTCTTTAGTTATCTTCAATCTTCATTCTCTTGATCTTCTTCAGCTTTAATATTCTATCTTCTTCAGTCTTCTCAACTACATTCTTATATCTTCTCCTTATCTGCAATCTTTTTTTCTTCCTGTGCATCCATCTTCAATCTTCAATGTAATCCTTTGGTTCTTTTTTAACTTTAAACATTGGCTTTTCTTTATAAAGCTCTTGTTCTCTCAAGGCTTTAGAAATAGCAGATTTGAACTTGCTAGTTAATACACCTTGCTTAGGCTTCGCCTCATTCGTCTTTATCTCCATTTTGTTCATGACTTCAAGTGTCTCTTTAGATAATCCTGTAATATCAATGTTAGCGTATAACTTAATAGGCTTTGAATTACCTTTTGAGTATACTTCTAACACTCCCTTACTGGATATCCTCATGAACTCTATATCTTTAATATCTTTCTTCATGATGTTTGCATCAGCCAAAGCTTTCCTCAGTGATATTCTCTCCATAGTAGCATTCATCACATTAATAATTGACAAGAAATATTTCTTATCATTTTCTGCTACTTTAGGAGGACTCATTCAAACTTTTGCACTGACAAGAAATATATATAGCTTGGATGCACCAATTCGAGCTCAAACACACCAAAAAGTGTAATCATATCCTCATCCCAATTTATGATATTTTGGACTAACTTTAGCTCAAATGTTTCAGTAAAACCATAGAAGGATAGATTTTGATTTTTGTATTCCATTAATAACCTTCAATACCGGAGTAGTTACCTTTTCAAAGTAATCATCACAAAACTCAATCAGGAAATGCTCATCCTCTGATTGTTTTCCCTTTATTTTTCTATTTTTTTTTCAAAGTAGCAAAGTACTCCTTGTCTTCTTGAGAACATCTTGTTTCCATGAAAGCACTTGCTCTTGTAATTCCTCTATTCTGTAGCTCAACAAACATATCTCCACGCTTAGCTCTAGTCGGATTGATCAAAGGCAGTTTGTTTAACTTCTTTAAGTCTTGAACTGGGAGCTTTATGATGACCGAGTAAAATGATAAACATCACAAATAGCATTTACTCGTTTGATCAAGAAAGCTTCAAAGATCTCATCGTATTTCCAAGCCACAATCTTTACTTGGTTGGTGGAATCTGGGGCAATCATGGCATTCAGCATTTCTGATATACATTGTCCTTTTTGTAGTACGTTCCTCACCAATTCTCTGTTGATCTGGCTTTATTAAATATTTGTTTCTGATCAAGAGAAACTCAAGAAACATTCTCATCGGCTCTTTCCTTCGCTCATATACGTTTGTCTTCTGAGCCATTGATCTGATTTCTTGAGGCTGTAGCACTCTTGTTCTTTTGGTTTTCTCTAGGTATTGAGGATTATCCATGTCCAGAATAATCATCTTGTTAGATTGTTTCTCTGTAGCTTGAAAACTTCTAACAAGGTTCCTCAAGGATTCACCTTGGACTCTCTTTAAACTTTTCCATGGATAGTTTCATGCCTGTAACCAAGATCTCAAAGCAACAATGCTCATATCATTAGGATCTGGATGGTGAAGCTCTGAGCTTGGCATTTCATCAACGTTTATGCTCTCTTGCAATGAATTCCATTCTCCATGCTCCACTACAATCTCGTTTGAATCCACTGGACCTACTGACTCTACAGTTATACATTTCTCATATTCTTCGTTTATCTGCATCACTGTCAGTCCATCCAAGAATACTCGGTTATACTTCTTCTTTACAAGGAAGTTGTATCTATCCTCAAAATCAATAGGACTTCATCTGGAACTGTTTCCATAAGAGTGAAGTCCTTTTCAAGGATTTCATCATCTATATCGTTATCCTCCAAGACCTCATCATACCAATCATCATTAAATTCTTCTTCAATATCATCAAGTGCCTTAATAGTTTCTTGCCCATATTTCTCGTTTTCCTCCTGTACTTCAGAAAGCTTTTGAACTTTAGATGAAGATTCAGGTAACACTAATTCATCCAGTTCAACTAAATTCCTCTTACCTTTATCAACAACAGGAACTTCTTTAATATTAAATGGATTTACTTCAGAGACAATCTCAAGATCAGGTGAATCAACTTTTTGAGCTTCTTTCAACTTAGCCAACTCTTCTTTTAGCATATCATTTTCTTCATTCATCTTTTTATACTTTTCTTCCATGACATCATACTCTCTGATCATTACATCAAATGTCTTCATGATCTTAGATTTATCATTCACCACACTCACTATCTCACCATCTTTCAGTTTAATAACTTCCTTTAACTTCAAGTTTTCTTCTTTCAACTCAGCTATCTCTTTTTCTTAAGACATGATGACTTCTTTCAACTTTTCAGTCTTATCAACATCTACGATATCATCAGTCTGTACAGACATTTTGTGATGTAATGACTGGAATGTCATTAGATTCTACAGGAGATGTGCCTTGAAAGACAGGCTCAGAAAGCATAGCTTCCATAAACTCAAAATCAAATGTTTGATTTTGTACATCAGCCTCTGCTTGTTCATCACCTTGTGCTTCTATCATTGGTTCATCAGGAGTTTCACCAATATCATGTGTTTCATCAGCATGATCAGACAAAGTGGCTTCAGTGCTATCAGCTTGATGTGCCTATGTTGCACCATCATCTCCATCATCATCACTATCATCTGATAAGCTTTCAGCAGCTTCATCATCATCAGAACTTTCATCATCATCTTCATCACTTTTATCCTCCTCTTCTTTGATGATCTCTTCAACAACATCTTCTAGCAGATCATTTGGATCTATTGGTTCATCCTCAGACAAATGATAATGTTGTTGATTAATATCAACCTCATCCATAGCTACATTCCTCTTGTAATCAAATAAAGGAATATTTGGAGCTCCAGTAATAACTGCCAGTCTCTTGTACACAACTTCAGACATATTTTCAAGCTCCAGTCTATCACCTTCAACTCCATTTACATACAAATTAGGATGATCTTCATTGATAAGCAACTGAAGAAATATATGATACATCAAGTACTTATTTCTTTTTCCTCTCTCTAGATTGTAGATGAATCCATTCATAATCCACTTAGCCATGCTAAATCTTCTATTAGTGGCTAAGGCTATGATGGGAGATGCAATGTCCACTGGGAATGAATCCCATCCTGCACTTCTTTTATACATGCAGTGTTGGAATATATAACAGAGTAATTTCCAATGGTTGTACACCCTAGCCCTAAAGAATTGTTTCTCAGTGAAATGATCAGGGTGACCCGTCAGCATAAACACCTCTCTACATTCATTGAATGTATACTCTGCTCATCTTAAGGATCATTCTCTCCCAGTCTGAGAGCTACTCTAATTGCTTGCTCAGAGACTTCAATCATCCTATCATTTGTTATGAATGCTCTGACAACCTTGTTCCCTTTATCATCTCTTTCTACCTCAGCAGTACTCCAAAATCTCTTAATCAGTCTTGCATTAATCACAGGTCTAGCACACATGGCATACACTTATTTTGTTGTCAGCAGAAATCTAATAATCCCCTCATAACCAACTGCCTCTCTACTTTCTTCATCTAAATAAGCAGCTACATTATGCTTTGGTTCAAATTTCAATTCAACCATCTGTACAAACAAACACACAAAATTTAGATATCTTGATTTATTTGAAATAATTTGATTTTATCAAACTTTAAATTAAATGTTAATGAATTATTATGTTTTAAACGCAGTTTTTATTTTACATCAACTTGTACTTAATCATTTTCTAGAATTCCTTAAAATTCTATCCAATTCATATTATGTACAAATTGTTGTATGATTGTATTAAAACATACTAACTCATTTATCATTTCATCAAAGTTATTTATCAATTAAGTTTTTATGAATTTTCAATTAATTTGTTTTTAAAAAAATTTCAAACTTTTGAACTGTTCATCTTCTTCATTCGACTGATGAAGAACACCTTTTGCTGAATGTTCATGAAAACAACAGTTCTACATTCCAAAATGATCAAAATTCAGTGTATATTAACAGTATATGATCAATTTAAGTTCTTAGTTTCATTTTGATGCATCAATTTCAAGTTTTTCAAGTTCTAGGGTAACAAACGCCTAAACATACTCAAAACGTCTGATTGATTTTGAATCATTAACTTGAAATGAAATGATTTTATCAATGAACATACATTCGTCAATCACATATACGTACTTTCGATTAAGAAATTTCAGAAATAGAAGACAATATTGAGTGTAATGGGTGAAATGGGTGTCGAATGAGTTCAGGGTTCTTTGATTGTGAATGAATGAAAAAATAAGAAGTGTTGTTTATATACTATGTATAAAATTCTAGACGCATGAGCACTGTATAGGCGTTTGAGGTTAGACGCATGAGAACTGTTCAGCCGCATAAGAACTGTTTAGACGGTTCACTGTTCAGACGGTTTTGCACTGTTCAGCCGGATGAATCTATATGAAACGTCCACACTTGGTCAACTTTACACTTAATACATCTGGTACTATATAGGCGCATGGGAATGTTGAACCGCCTCACTTGACCAATTTTCTCAGACGTCTGACAACTGTTCAGGCGCATGAATCTATGAGAAACGCCTAAGCACCTGTAATAATTCTGAAATCTCATCATACACCTAAATGGACTTATGGCCACTGTTTAGGCGCATGAGTTTCAATACACTTGTACATTTTTCACATCTTTCGCCTGAGTACTGTTTAGACTTATTAGCACTGTTCACGTACTAGTAATCAAACAATTTTCAGAATTTTGAATTTTTCCCCAAAATTTACATTTTTACCCTCAATTTTCACTTTTAACATTTTAAACCCTTTTATTTTAATTTAAAATTTCAAAATTAAATTTCCCTTCATTTTAGTCTCAAAATTAAACAGATTGTCCTATGTACAACATTTGCAAGAAGCTTTTCCACTTGAAAATTTTTTTATAGGTTCATTTTATCATTATCAAAATTTTACATTATCAAACACTCACATACTTTGAACATTTAGCTTCATCCTTTCCATTCAACATTTTAATTTTGATTTTCTGAGAAAACTCTTACATTTATTACTCCCCCTAAACTTTTAAGTTTTATAAACTTAGAAGTTTCCTAAGTTAACACAATAGGCTCACACTTATCATTGGTTAAATTGCCTACACACAGAAAAGATGCACAAAATCAAAATTAAAGAAGAATCAAAATCTAATATTTACAACAGAATCATTGTCTGCAGTGAAATCATATCAGTTAAGATTAGCACATTAAAATAAAATAAAGGGTGGATAGTCATAGATGTTGAATAAATCCTGATCAAGTGTGTTCCAGGTCAGTGATTTCACAACAAAGGAGACACAAGATCTAAGGACAAACAATGAGTGTTTTTGACAAAAGAATCAGCTCACTTACTTTTTCAATTCTTGGATTAATTAGAGTAGAGTTAGATATGACATGATGTGACTCATACAAAGACTTAGAGAGATCAACTATTATCAAGACATGTAAGAAAGCACAAATTCTCAACTTATTACCTGGCATATATGCATAACCAGAGTTCACATGTTACTAATTTAATAGAGAATGATCATGGATAACCATTTGATCAACTCTAACCATCCATTTGAATTGGTTGTGCAGATTGGCATCTTTTGCATCAAAGGAGAATATCTAGGTCTGTAATCACTTAAAACAGAGGATATCTCAGCACTTCAGGTCTATGATGACTCATAACAACAAAGTGAGATGATGCTTGTAACAGATCTCATGATTAGTCATATCACCATCAGGTGTGAGGGTTGTAACTTAACAAGTATTCAATCTGATAAGCTAATACAACTCAAAAGTACTCAGATGAACACATATACATGCATAGATGATTTAGTTTAATCGCAAGAATTTACTTTTTCAGTATATTAGCATGAGATTGTCCACACATCATATCTGATCATATCAGACTTTATTATCGAGTGAAGTATGCAACTGATCTCACTAATGTACTATCATTTCTCATATGTTGCAAAAGCAAATTCATTACTAAAAATGAATTAACAAATAAAGAAAGACTCTATTTTTGTAGTTTTTGTTTTATATTTTTATCTTTAATTTTTGAGTTTTCTACTTTTGTATTTGGTTTTTCTATAAAAGAAAACACACACACACAAACTACAATCAGGCAAATAACTTTGACAGGTTCTTTTACTATGACTTTTTGGATTATGGAAGGTTTTGATCATGGTAAGATTCAAAGAACTGAAAGAAGAACTTAGAAACTAGGTTTACACATTGTTAATAAGACCAATTGACTCGACTAATTACTCAAACCGTCCTGATAAGAAGGCTTTAGTAAATAGATCCGCCAGCTGTTTTTCAGTTGCAATTTGAATCAAAATAATTAAACCTTTTTCAGAGTTATCACTGAGAAAATGATATCAAATCTCGATACGTTTGTTTTTGAATGTTGGACTGGATTAGCTGTAATGAACATTGCAGCAGTGTTATCAATTTAAATGGATGTTTTTAGAAAATTGAACCCATAATCCAGCAGTTGGTTTTGCAACCAAAGTATTTGAGAACATCCTGCTGATGCATCTATGTACTCAGCTTCTGCGGTTGAAATAGAGACATTTGTTTGTTTCTTGCATTGACACGAGACTAATCGGGGACCTAGAAACTAACAACCGCCCGTTGTACATTTTCTATCTTGACAAAATCCTCCATAATCACTATCTGTATATCCATGTAGCTAAAAGTTTCCCTCATAAGGATACCATAGCCCTAGAGCCAGTTTACCTTTGAGATACCTGAATATCTTGTTGACAGCAATTAAGTGGAATTCTTTCGGGTCTGATTGATGCATGGTAGAGACACAAACAACATACATTATGTCTAGTCTAGATGTAGTAAGATAAATCAAAGAACCAATTATAGATCTGTATAAAGTTTGGTCAACTGATTTTCCTTTGGGATCAGGCTTAATCTTGGAGTTTACGTCAGCTGCAGTTCTTATGGACGGACAATCTTGCAGTTTGAATTTCTTCAAAAGTTTGTCAACAAAATTCTCTTGATTGATGAATATACCATCTGCAGATTGTTGAACTTGTAGTCCAAGGAAGAAATTGATTTCCCCCATAGAACTCATATGAAAACGAGACTTCATGAATTCTTCAAATTCATTGCACAGTTTTGGATTAGTAAAACCAAATATGATATCATCAACGTACACTTGCACACATAAAAGATCATCAGCATCCTTCTTTATGAATAAAGTTGGATCGATTTTCCTTCTTGTGTATCCATGTTAGATTAAGTGTTGTGACAATGTCTCATACCAGATTCTAGGTGCTTGATGGAGTCCATACAGAGCTATGCTAAGCTTGTACACCCGATGTGGAAATTCTGCATCCTCAAAGCCTGGAGGATGCTTCATGTACACATCATCAGTGATTAGACCATACAAGAATGCACCTTTAACATCCATTTGATACACCTTGAATTTCGTGAATGATGCATAAGCTAGGAAGACATGAATGGATTCGAGTCTTGCAACTGGAGCAAATACTTCATCATAGTCAATTCATTCTTCTTGTGTGTATCCTTGTGTAACTAGTCTCGCTTTGTTTCTAATAACTATCCCTCGATCATCGGTTTTATTTCTAAACAACCATTTTGTTACTATAGCATTTTCTCCTTCAGGTAATTCCACCAAATTCCACAACTCTTGTTTGCGGAATTGATGTAATTCTTCTTGCATGGCTTCAATCCAACCATTGTCCTTTAACGCTTTGGTAATGTTTTTAGGAACAATTTGTGAAAGAAAACTGGAGTATAAGCACGGGTTTGCTTGTTCTGATTTACTCCTTGTTATTCTCTCATTCAATGGACCTATAATCTGAGATGTTTGATTGTTCTTGTGAATACGAGATGTGGGAATCTCATCACCTTAAACATTAACATCCAGATTTGTTTGATTCAAGTTGGAGAGCTGATGCAGTAGGCTAGAAGAATGTGGATTGAAATTTTGAACTTGAGTCGGTGAGTTGATAAAGTAATCAAAGTTACCAGTATCAACTGCATCACCAGAGATAGATAATGTTCCTGACTCATGTTACACAAACTCATTACCATTATTAGGAATTCATTGAGAATCAATAGATTTTTCAGGAACTTGTTGTTGCTCAAGAATTTGTTGATCATTATTCTCTGAATTGAAGATGGGATCTCTCACAAATGAGAAAAATGGATAGATTGGGCTTGAATCATCCATATCATCTGAGTCTGAGTCATCACTAAAGGATCCAAGATCTCCTACCTGTTTCCTGTTGACAGAAGAAGATTCAAACAAATTAGAATTGATTGAGTTTGATAATGAGTATAAATCAAATAACCATGCTGGACCATTTACAACTGATGGAAAAGAATTTTCAAGGAATTTAACATTGAATGTTTCAATTATAACATTCGTCTTAGAGTTATAAACTCTATCAGCTTTCGAAGATGACGAATATCCAAAAAAAATCCATCATCAGATTTTGCATCAAATTTGCCTAGTTGATCATTCAAATTTAGAATCAAAACAGGACAACCAAAAGATTTAAGAAAATTTATGTTTGGTTTCCTGCCAAACATCAACTCATAAGGAGTTTTCTGTTCGTCTTTCACCAATAGAGTACGATTCTGAATGAAACATGAAGTAGATATGGCTTCATCCTAGAAAGTGATTGGAATCATAGTATCTGCTAACATTACATGGGCTGCTTCAATCAATGTTCGGTTTTTCCTTTTTGCAACTCCGTTTTGTTGTGGAGTTCTAGGAGCACTAAATTGATGAGCTATCCCTTTTCCTGCATAAAATAATTCAACACTAGCATTTTTGAACTCCGTTCCATTATCAATTCTTTTTATTTTGACTTTTACATCAATTTGATTTTCTACTTTAGTGACAAACTCTTATAGCAGTTCAGCCGTTTAAGATTTTACACGTAAAAAGAAAACCCAAGAAAATCTTATATAGTCATCTATGATAACTAAACAATATGATTTCTTTCTAATGCTCTGCATGTTTACAGGACCAAATAAATCCATGTGTAACATCTGTAGAGGCTTTGAAGTAGAGTTTATCTGCTTGGACTTATAAGACACTCTGTGTTGTTTTCCTTTCAAACATGTTTTGCAGAGATCTGATGTACCTAATTTCTTTGATGTAATTCCTACTACATGACTTCCTGCTGCAAGTTTGTTCATATTTTTGAAGTTGGATTGACCGAGACGCCTATGCTAAAGATGGCTTTCATCATTTGATGCGTGAGCAATAAGACAAGTTGTTTCTGTTGAAGGGTCAACATGAGACATATCTAACTTGTAGACATCTCTATCTTAAACGGCTTTAACAATAACCTACTCCTGGCTGATCTAAAATCCTGGATTTAAAATATAACAATGAGAGTCATCAAATAAAGTAGAATAAGATTTATCACATATTTCTAAAACACTCAAAAGAATAAAGTTCAACTATTCACAGAAGTTGACTTTATCAAAACTTGTAATTCCATTTGATACCATTCCTTCACCGGTTATCTTTCCACCTGCATCTCCACCAAAAGCCATATGAGTACCATCTTTTGTCTTAAAGTCTTGAAGTAAAGCTTGATTGCCTGTCATATGTCGGCTACACCCACTGTCAACATACCATTTAAGATGAGTTAGTAACCCAAGCCGAGATGGTCTTGTGATTTCCAAATTTATCTACAATGGTAAACTGCTTAAAATGGAGTTTGTTTACATCAGGTTTCTTTTGGAAATTTGGATTTTCAAATCCTCTTTGAAAAACATTCTATTATCTTTTCTTTGTTTTGCTCTCAAAGCATTAAACCTATTTTCCAGATCATCATCAAGAAACTTTGAACCATCATTTGAAACATTAGAAAAGTTTTTCTTGTTAAATGTTTCATTTTTCATTCTCACAGAATGTGGAACAAATTTTCCTTGATTGTATTGCTATGATTTGACATTATACTGATTATCATAATCAGAATTGATTCTTCTGATTGATCTCAAACCCAAAGAAGGTTGTTTTTATAGACATTGAAAACCAATATTATGATTTCTTTGAAATTGTGGACTAACATATCCTTGATTACCAAAATCCTTCATAGGTGAGTTCTTTCTGAAGAAGCAATCCTCAGTATTATGATTTCGTTCATCACACAATGCACAATATTTGTTAAAGTAACAAACAGCAGTTGTGTGATTTGTCATATCACATATGTGACAGTACTTGATAAAGTAACATTCAGATATGTCATGATTGTACATATCACATATATCAGAATACTTTTGAGCATGATTAAGCAAAACTTTATTAACCCTTGATGTGGAAGACACATATGATTCTTATTTAAGGGTAGTTAGGTTAATATGTTGTTTCTTTTATGTGAATTTGGTCTTTTGATTCTTAGGATTTTGTTTTTGAGCTTGATCACAACTCTTTGACTCCTTAGATACAAATCTTTTATGAACAGTGGAAGACTTAGGACCTGAACCTGTTTTCAGATCAGAGTTAGATTTGATCTTAGGTTTAGATGTAGTTTTA
>BJCO01363563.1:0-11058 GCA_018326465.1 Flaveria floridana
CCATGGCACTCATTTCAAATTCAGCTTTCATCACCCTTCAAATTCTTTACACAAAGCTTCATTTTTGGAACCGAAGATTATGTCATCCACGTATATCTAAACCAGTAGTAAATCACCATCCTTTTCTCCGATGAATAACGTGCAGTCAGTTAGTCCCCTTCGAAACCCATGTTTCAACAGGTGTGTGGAGAGCTTCTCATACAAGGCTCGAGGGGCTTGATGTAGCCCATACAAAGCCTTGTCCAATTTATAAACTCTGTCTCAATGATAAGGATCTTTAAAACCTTCTGGCTTACTGATGTATACTGTCTCACGGATTTCACCATATAGAAATGCACTTTTCACATCCAATTGATACACCTTGATCTTCATGTAGGATGCATAGGCTAGGAAGATCCTAATTGCTTCCATCTTAGCCACTGGTGTGAATACCTCATTGTAGTCCACGCCTTCAACTTGTCTGAACCCTTGAACTACTAACCTTGCCTTGTTTCTAATGATGACCCCCTGATCATCTTTCTTGCAACGAAGAACCCATTTTATGCCAATTACCTGTGCACCCTTGGGTCTATCCACTAGTGTCCAAAACACTTATATGCCCCATCATGTATGTATACCTTTTCCATCATCACTACAGAAGTTCTTCTTGCATCGCATTTACCCATGCCTCATCTTTGAAGGCATCACTTACATACTTGGGCTCGACTTGAGAAACAAAACACTTATATGCCCCATCATGTATGTATCCCTTTTCCATCATTACAGCATAGTCAACTGTGTACAACTGATTTCTTGTCTGAACACCTGAGAGAAGGTCCCCTATGATGTTGTCTGGGGGATGATTAATACTAATCCTTGTCACTGGAGTTGTAGGAACAACCACTTTATTATCAAGGTTGGGAATCACTGGTTCATCTATGGCTGGTGTACTTTCATCTGGGCTGACAATTTCCTCATTGCTCATATTTTCATTTTCAATCTCCTCATCATCTGAGGAATTATCACTTCCCTCTAGATCTGCCCCTGACAACCCAGAAGCACCATCGATTTGAGTAGTAGTGCTCGAGTCTAGATTAGGATTGTTCAAACCGTCATACATCATTTGAGCAGCCACTCATCATCAGAAGACGCAGGAGGAAGATTGAAGGACTTGAAAAATCCATCATAATCAAAGAAGAATGATGAACCTTTTCCAGCAAGGGGTGTGGTGTATCTTTGAACATCGACGTTGCACCACACTTCAACTCCTTCAACTTGACCAGTTGCATTGTTATAAACCTTTTTGTCTGGTATATTGTATCCCAGAAAGATGCCTTCCTTTGCCTTCTCACTAAATTACCATTCTAAGCTTTCTTTAATAACATGCAAGGAGCTCCAAATGGTTCTAGATACTCTAAAGCCGGTTTACGCTTTTGAAGCAACTCATAACAGGTTTTACCGTGACGTTTAAACACTAAGACCCGATTGAGTGTATAGCATGCATTAGCCACGGCTTCATTCCAGAACTGAATTGGTAGCTTCGAATCTGCCAACATTGTCCTCACAGTTTCAATCAAGCTACGATTTTTGCGTTCAACAACTCCATTCATCTGTGGAGTGTAGGAAGAAAAGAATTGATGAACAATCCCTTTCTCTCGACAGAAATCCTCCATCCACTGATTCTTGAATTCAGTTAAGTTATCTGAACGTATTTTCCTCACTTTTAGATTATATAGAGACTCCAGAGTCATAACTAAATGTTTGAATGACCCAAACATCTCTGACTTGGATTTAAGAAACATAACCCAAGAAAAACGTGAGTAGTCATCACTGACCACAAAACAATACCAATCTCCTGCAATGCTTTTAGTACTGACAGGGCCAAACAGATCCATATGCAAAAGCTCCAGTGGAATGTCAATATAGTTAACTTTCTTAGATTTGCGAGATTTCTTTGTCTGTTTCCCTTTCTTGCACGATACACAGAAATCTGGAAGCTGAAAGTTCTTGACGATAACACCTTCAACCAGATTATTTTGACCCAAATGATTTATCTTTCTAGGATTGATATGACCCATTCTCCAGTGCCAAGAAATAGAATCCCTCTCTGTGGCTTTAGACAAGAAGCATTGAGCAGCAGATTCAGTTGTGGAGGCTTTTCACATATCCAAGACATACAAGTCGTTATATCTTGAAGCTGACATTGGAACTTTCTCCTCAGGGATAACGTACTCTTTCTTCAGAATGTAACATCTCTTATCATCAAATACAACTTTGAATCCCTTGTCGTAGATTTGAGAAACTGAGAGTAAATTATTCTCTAGTTGTTGAACATAGTTGACCTTATCAAATTTGACTTTCTCATTTCCCATTTCACCTTGAGCTGTGATATGACCTCCTTTATTTCACGCAGACGATACGTGTCCCCCTTTAATTTGTTTAACATTGAAAAGGAGAGACAGATTCCCGGTCATGTGCCTGGATGCCCCATTATCAATAATCCAGGTGTTAGTGATAGAGCTGTAGTGGACAACCTGCACATAAACAGAAATGATTAGTTCAGGAGTGGGACCCAAGCCTTAACTGGCTTGGGTTTCCCAGAGGCATCACATATCACAAACTCCACCCACTGTCCTTCGGAAGATGAAGAAACATTTTTCCTTAGCTTGTCATCACTTTCAGACACACCTGTTGATTTAGCTTTCCACAAGCTAGTTTTGTATAAGGCCTGTTTGTGATAAACAGATGACTGGTTTATTGTTTGAACTATTGGTTTAACTTCCTCCCTAGGTGTTTCCTTAGTTAACATAACTTTACTAGGGGCTTGTCTGTGTTGACCTTGGTGTTTGGGAGGGGTAACCGATCTTGGTTTAGTAGACCTTCGTTTATTATCATGAAAATTTCAACTTTCCTTCTTGGTGTCTGATAGTAAGGACAATTTGGATAAATATGTCCTCGTTCTCCATAATTATAACATGATCTCCCTTTAAATGGTTTTGGAGATCTTTTGTGTGGGGAAGAGGGTGGGCTAGAATTTGTCTCTTGCTTCTCAACTATAGGTTTCTCACCTTCTTTGACAACTTTTATTGATTTTACATTTTGATTACCTTTTACTTTCATTTTGTTGAGATTTTAATGATGAACCATTTTAGAATGAGTTGGTTTTGAAATATTAACTTTTGAGCCCAACCCAAGAGTAGCCTTGCTATTCTCTTCATCCCTATTATCAGTGACGGCTTCAACTTTAGTCCCCGAACTAGATCCCTTCTGTTCAGTAACAAATTGCACAGCTGGAACTGTGGAATCTGGATCACTAACTAGAGGAGTAGTCACCACACGATCCTTGATAGGATTATTATTTATAGGTCGACATTTTGTGTTCAAAAGAATCGCATGTGGTGGTGGCACTACTTTATAACCAAGCCCCTCCCCATAGTTTCTCTCTTTGACTAAGTTCTGAACAATGTAAGAGGAACTATCTAGACTATGCAGTTTTTGATTTAACGATTCAATTTCAACTTGCAAAATCGCTTTTTCTTTCTTGGTTTCCTCAATTGTTGAAAGATAGAACTTAATGTCACTTGCTTGATTAAAGGCAACAACCTCGATTTCCCCAAGTTGTTTTCCTAACAAATCTAGTTTTTCTTTAAAGTTGCTTTTGTTTTGTTTTAACACTTGGTAAGCTTCAGTGCATAATTTCAAATCATTTACCAGACTGTCATTGTGATCTAACAACCTATCAAATTTTAAGTCTATGCTTTCACGAAATTTATTACATTCTGCATAATCATGTTTATCAAACAGTTCATCTTTAGAACATACCTGTGATAAGCTGGAAGTGTTAGCCATAAAAGCCACTTTAGATTCCTCAATGACAGGAGATTCCGTGCTGTCAGCAGTCAATTCATCTTCAAGCAAATGATTTACGACATCCATAGCTTCTTCAACGTCTGAATTTGCATTTTCAGCTATGTTATCTCCTTCACTTGCTGGCCCATCATCAAGATCTTCTACCATAGCCACATTTGCATCTCCATCAGACAGAAATCTGAAAGACCAGTCCTATCCTTCGTCTCCTTGAGCAACCAACGCCTTAGTATCCTGACTTGTTGATGCTACTTCCTTTTCTTTGTCATGACGGTTGATCGATGAAAAAGGGTTACTATTTCTGGTCTTTTTAGGTTTCATGCACTCTCTTTTGAAGTAACCCTTTTCACCATAGTTGAAGCATGTAACTTTTGTTTTATCAAAACCAAAAGTTATGTCTTTGGTAGCAACCAGATTTTGACCCGTCTTCTTCACAAACTTCTTAGAATGCCCACATGATATCCATTATTTCCAATTCAGTTTCATTTATCTGCTCATAATCTTTATCGGCTAGATGATAATTTCTGATCTTACTTGCAACTAAACCATCATAAGAGTGTACCACTGTAGCGATAAGATCCATATGCTTTTTTGATACTTCAACAGTAACATTACCCAGATTTTCAGTCTTTATCTTGATGGAATTAGAGTCAGGAATAGCATATTGGGTTCCAGATGAACTTGATTAATCACTTCCCAAAAAGTTGCTTTGAGAGGTTCCAGATGTGTTGGAAACAAAAGCTGTCTGAAGAGGTGCTCCGGATGAAACTGAGTTAGGAGTAACATTATAAAGTGAAGGATTCTGAGTGTAAGATCCTTTCTTCGACTTGTATTTCAAACGTAGTTCCTCCTCCCTTAATTTCAAGATGAAATCATTTATGTCTAAAGTTGAAAAAGTATCATTCTGTCTCCGATTAGACACAAATGGATCCCATTTATCCGGCAGACCATCAGCGAAACTTGATACTTTATCCTCCATAGATGTTGTCATACCATGTGTATGCAGCTCACTCATCAAATGATAAAATCTATCAATAATGTCATCTAAGCTCTCATTTCCTATTAGAGAGAAGTTATCAAATTCCTTTTTGAGAGGTTTATCCTTCAGCGCCTTCAAGGTTGCATTACCATCGTATCTCTTTTCTAAAGCTTCTCATAACTTCTTAGACTGTTTATGTTCTGAAAACTGATGGAAGATGTCTTTAGGAATTGACTGAGTCAACAAAGCGCAGGCTTTCTTCTCAGCGTTGTGTGCAACCTCCTGTCCCTCATTCATACCACCCAAGGTCAGCTTTACCCCATTAGCACCAACTGGTATAGTATAACTAGTCTCAATGGCTGTCCATAGATTCGGATCAACACCATTCAGATAGATTTTAAACCGTTGTTTCCATTGTGGGTATTCATCCAAAGTCAACAATTTAGGTGGTTTGTTATGATTCCCAATCTCATTTTCCAGAAGTAGTAGATTCTGGATACGTGAATCCTTCCCAGCAGTAAACGCAGAGTTCTGATCTTCCATGATATCAAACTTGGAAAAATTTGGAATAAGACAGAATCAAATGTGCGATTGAAGAGTATGACTGAGTTCAATCATGCGATTGGGGAGTGAGACTGAGTTCAATCATGCGATTGAGTTCAAACGTGTGATTGAGGGATGCGAATGAGTTCAACCGTGTGGGTTAGCTTAATCATGCGAATGAGCAGTGCGACTAACGTGCGGTTGAATGGTACGATTAGGATTCAATCGTACGATTGAGCTAATCGTACGACTGAAGCTACTTTGGATGAAAAATTCAAATTTTGGACACTTTGACACCAAAAACGATTTTTTCAGAAACCCTAATTTGCCGTACGTCGAAATAATGAAACTTTAGAATCAGGAACACTTCACAAACACCTTTTGAATAAAAAACATCAATCTTTTGAATTAAAACGTTTTTTTAACAAGAACACTAATCGAATCCATGAAGAATCACAAGCCAAAGCTCTGATACCACTTGTTAGGACCGTTTTCATACGGAGTACTAACTAATTCAACATGAAACCAGATCAAGTAGCGTGGAATTCTATTTGATTGGCGATCCAATCAGTGAGAACGACAACCTGATCAATCTAATGATTAAACAAACGTTAAGAACGAATATGATTGGCGATCCGTGAATTATGTGGTATTTATAGGTTTTTAGTATTCAGTCGTACGACTGAGCCTCTAGCATGGTTCAGTCGTGCGACTGACTCATGCATTTGATTCATACACATGACTAAAGGTTCAGTCGTGCGACTGAGTCAATCTTATGTCTTAGTCATACGACTGATCCAGTCACCTGGTTTAGTCATGCTACTGGTCCATAAGTATGGTCCATTCGTGCGTCTGGTTCATGAGTATGGTCCATTAGCATGAATACCACAAGACTAAGTCGAACACATTTCTAAATCATTATTGACTCAGATTTATGTACAACAACTTCAAACATATATATGATGTTCATTCATATGTGTAATACTAAATACTATAAGAATATGATATAATCAAAGATAAATAAACATCCAAAACATATATCACATTTCATTAAGTTCTTGCATTACATAAGTGTAAGAAATGAAAGATATAGACATTTAAGTACATAAACTAGGGACATCGTGTATTGACATTCTCTCTCTCTCTCTAGCAGCAGTACTTTTCGCGTAAGTATGGGTCAGACATGGGTGTTCTCAGCTATTTATACCCAACTATACTTTTTGCATAATTCTTGCGCAAGAAGCTCTCTTCGCGCACGGACTTTATCCTGTCATCTTTTATTTGAAATTTTTGGCCGATACAAGTTCACCCCCTTATTTAGGTTTTATCCTCGAAACCTGTCAGTCGTCAAACTTATGAGGAAAATGTTGTCTACTCTCTTCCTCTGTTTCGCATGTGGACTCCGACCCCTTCTTGTGTTTCCACTGTACTCGTATAAGTGGAACCAGTTTATTCCTTAACCTCTTTTCCTTTCTATCAATGATGGCCACAGGTTGCTCTACATAATTAATCTGTTCGTTAACCTCAATATCCCCAAGTGGCATAATCATAACCTTGTCGGCTAAGCACTTTCTTAGATGAGAGACATGGAACGTTGGGTGAATTCCACTTAACTCTTCGGGTAGCTCTAACTTATAAGCCACCTTTCCTACCCTCACGACAATCTTAAATGGCCTAATATACCTCGGGCTCAACTTCACTCGCTTTCTAAAATAGATGATCCCTTCCAAGGCGAGACTTTCAATATAACACTGTCGCCCACCTTGAATTCGACCGATCTACGTCTCTTATCGGCATACGACTTCTGCCTGTCCTTCGCTGCCTTCATACAGGCCTTGATTTTATTGAACTTTTCGGTCGTAGGCTTGATCACCTCAATATTCCTAACTCCTTCTGCCCGATATCACCCCAACATACGGGCGTCCTACACTTCCTACCGTATAGCATCTCGTAAGGAGGTGTACCAATGCTGGCATGATAACTGTTGTTATGTGAGAATTTGGCTAACGATAAACTTCCACCAAAATCAATGACGCATGCCCGAAGCATATCTTGTAGTGTCTGAATGGTTATCTCCCACTGACCATCTGTTTGACGATGGTAAGCCATACTAATATGTAATCTTGTCCCCAACGCATCATGGAATTTCTTCCAGAACTTTGATGTAAACCGAGTGTGACGGTCGGACACGATAGACACCGTTACACCATGACGAGTCACAATTTCTTTGATAAACAGATCCGCCAATCTCTCAAATGAATACGTCTCACGGATAGGCAGGAAGTGAGCACTCTTCGTCAGACGATCAACTATCACTCATATGGCATTGTATCCCCTTGATGTACGTGGCAACTTCGTAATGAAGTCAATGGTGATATGCTCCCATTTCCACTCGGGTATATCCAAGGGTTGGATCTTCCTGTATGTCTTTTGATGCTCCGCCTTTACTTGCAAACAAGTAAGACACTTGCTCACGTACTCCATAACATCGCGTTTCATTCCCGGCCACATATTATTTTTCTTCATGTCCTGATATATCTTTGTAGCACCGGTATGAATTGAGTATCGAGTCTTATGAGCCTCATCCATGATCTTCCCACGTAGATCTCCATAATGAGGAATACACATCCGTCCAGATCGGGTTCTAACATCAAGAGTGTTCTCACCCAACTCTACGAATAGACCCTTCATACGCTCGGAGTTAATCTGATCTTCTTTCAGCGCTTCATCCTGAAATTCCTTGACCTGCTTCATCACATCGGAGATCATGACCAACTAATAAGCCTTCACCCAAATTGGCTCGGGTCTCTCCTTTTGGCTAAAGGCATTCGCCACCATATTGGCCTTGCCCAGATGGTAGTGGATCTCATAATCATAATCCTAGATAAGCTCAAAGCATCTCCTTTGCCTCATATTTAGATCCTTTTTCTCGAAGAAGTACTTCAAGCTCTTGTGATCAATGAAGATGGTGCACTTCGTCTCGTACAATTAGTGCCTCCAAATCTTTAATGCAAAGATCACAACCGCACACTCCAAATCATGAGTTGGGTAGTTAGCCTTATTGATCTTTAACTGTCGGGACGGATAGGCTATAACTTTCCCTCGTTGCATTAGCACGCAACCCAATCCTGAATAACAAGCATCCGTATCGCTCCCTTCAGGAAACGTCAAGGCAGGAGCTTGAGTCAATCTCGTCTTTAGCTTTTCAAAAGCATTCTCCTGCTCTGGACCCTATACGAACTTCATATCTTTACAGGTCAACTTGGTTAACGGAGAAACTATCTTGAAGAAGTCTTGGATGAATCTTCTATAATAGCCCGCCAAACCCAAGAAACTACGGATCTCGGATGGCGTCTTTGGGGACTTTCAATGCATCATCGCTTCAACCTTCGCTGGATCCACCATGATCCATTCAGGATTAACAACATGACCCAAAAAATTTCAATGAACCTCTTACAACCAGAACACGCATTTTAAGAACTTGGCATACAACTTCTCCCTTCTAAGCTGTCTTAGGAATATGACCGGCATGTTCGTCCTCACTCTTCGAATAAATCAGGATATCATCAATGAACACAGGTAACTGATTTGTCTAACATCAACTGACACACCCGATTCATCAAGTACATAAAAGCAGCTGGCGCATTGGTTGAACCAAAAGACATCATGAGAAACTCGTATTGTCCATAACGCGCACGAAAAGCTGTCTTAGGAATATCCTGCTCCTTCACCTTCAAGTGATGATAACCGGATTGAAGGTCTATCCTGGAGAACCAACTGGCACCTAGAAGCTGATCAAACAAGTCGTCAATCCTTGGTAACGGATACCGATTCTTCACCGTCAACTTTTTCAACTCACGGTAGTCGATGCACATCCTCATACTACCACCCTTCTTATTTACAAATAAGACCGGAGCATCCTATAGAGAGATACTCGATCGAATAAATCTCTTATCTAACAGCTCTTGCAACTGAGTCATTAGTTCCTTCATCTCCGATGGAGCTAGACGATACAGCGCCTTAGCAACAGGTTCGACACCAGGTATCAGATCAATTTAGAACTCGATCTCACGGTCAGGTGGCATACCTGATAGATCCTCTAGGAACACGTCCACAAAGTCACACACGATTGGTAGGTCTGACAATCGTGGCACCGTCGCATCCACATCCTTCACATAGGCCAGATAGACACCACATACACGCCTCATACACTTCTCTTCCACCACCATCGAAATTACATTCGGGACTGTGTGAACCCTATCACCATAAAACATCACTAAACTTCCCTAGGACTATTAAATGCTCCTAAGGGCATCACGAACAGCCTAGCAGGGAACCTTTGGCCTTCCAACTCTATATCATATCAAAAATCCTAGTAGACTTACCTATAGCAGTTTCTACATTGAAGGGCTCATCAATCTTTCTATTCCTAGCAAGCAACTTATCACAGAAGGCAGCAGAAATAGAACTCCTACTAGCACTAGAGTCATAAAGTGCATAGGCATAAGTTTGGTTTACTAGGAATGTACTTGACAAAACGTCAGGGTCCACCCTAGCCTCCTCCCAGGTCATAGTAAATGCCCTGGCTTTAACTCTCTACCCCCTCCTCCTTCTCACTCCCTTTCCTTGCCCTAGAGTTCTCAGCCTTCGGCTTCTTGCACTCCCTACTCAAATGGCCCTCCTCATCGCAGTTATAACACCTCATTCTCCCACAATCTCTTGCTATATGCCCTGCCTTCCCACACTTGAAACAGACATTTAATCCCCATTTATACTCCCCCGCATGCTCCTTCCCACACTTATTACACACCTTTTCCACCACATCGTTCGCAGTCGCCTTGCGACCCTCTACCTTTGCTTTCTTGCCTTTGGAGTTAAAACCACTACTGCCAAAACGTTTCCCGTTCCAGCTTCTATCACCACCACCTTTCTTAGTCACCTCCACCACAGTCACATCCTCTGTCTCATCGTATAGCCTTCCGGCCAGATCAACGACCAACCTAAACGTACCGGGTCGAGCGACGATTAAATGTCTGCGGATATCCACTAGCAGACCTTGGATGTACCTCTTGATCTTTCAGGATAAGGGTGTCACCTGGTCTTGCACCAGCCTTCCTATTTCATTGAACTTGGTCGTATACTGCTAGTGAGTCATAGTTCCCGCCTCCAATTATAGGAACTCTCTCTCAATCTTATCCAAATCCCTGTGAGGATATAACTCCTCAAACACCAACTTCTTCAATTCTGACCAACTCATCCTACTAATGGCTCTGCTACCCTCAGCTTAGACAATGTTGTTCCACTTGCATAAGGCCGAATCCATAAACGAGTAGGTGGTAAACTTCACCTTCTGGTCCGCTCTGCACTCCATGATATCCAATGTCACACCCCGGGCCCAGAGAGGCGGGACGTAACGATTAGTAAACAATAACCAAAATGCAGCGGAAACTAAATGGTTTATTACAAAGCGTCACATAATATTTACATTAAAATATTGGCCTTGTTTCAATTCACAAGGTACCTCAATCTACAATCTATAGGTATCATGGTCAATCTCCTGGTCAATATTTCTTGAGGCTTCAGTGACTAAGGCTTCTAGGATCAACTTTTGTCTTCAACCTCTACCCTCATATCTTGCTTCGGATTTGGGTAACTTCTATAGCTCAACTATTCTCCCTAGCTGTACCTGA
>BJCO01363564.1:0-12855 GCA_018326465.1 Flaveria floridana
AACAACAACAACGGCAATAACAACAACAACGACAATAACAATAACAACAACAATAATAACAGAAATCAAAAGGCTCCACCACCGCCGCCGCCACCACCACCACCTCCACCTCCGCCACCTCCACCCGCATCCCCTTTGCCACCTGGACATCATAAGTTAGCCCCTTCACATCATCATTCGTCTGAAGAACCCAATAATGACATTTTGATTACGGTAGGAGGAGCAGTTGCAGCTGGATTGATGTTCTTTATCATGATATTATGTGTGATGGCGGTCCTTAGAAGGAGGAAAAGAAGACGAGTTGATGAAATGTATTACTATAAAGACAATAATCACATAAAAGGTATAAATTCTATTCAATCATTTTATGATAATGCATACCTAGATTATAAATACAAAATCTTGGATGTGTTGAGCTTAGTTTATAACGAGACCTTTGAATATAGTTTAGTCTACGACGCAACACTTGATCTTATTTTTCGAAAAAATGGCGAGATGTTGTAATGAGTATGAATTATAGTGTAATGTTTTGTTGTAGATAACAGCTATTATTCACAAGAAAACCGTACAAATCAATCTCAACCACCAAACGACGTTCATCTAAAGATGCCGCCACCACCAGGTAGTGGTCTAGTAAGTTCTGAGCATTCATGGGTGGCGGCACCACCGCCTCCACCACCAGGGATGGCCAGTAGTGAGTTCAACTCCGCTATTTTCTCTGGGCCATTCCCCTTGCCACCTCCACACCCGACTGTGGCTCTTGGGTTCAATAAGAACACTTTTACCTATGACGATTTAGTCGCAGCCACCCAAGGGTTCAATAAATCTCTACTTTTAGGGGAAGGTGGTTTTGGGTATGTGCATAAAGGAATTCTACCAAATGGAAAAGAGATAGCTGTTAAGAGCCTTAAATCTACAAGTGGTCAAGGGGAGCGTGAGTTCCAGTCCGAGGTTGAGATCATTAGTCGTGTGCATCATCGACACCTTGTATCTCTTGTTGGATATTGTATAACTGGACAACAAAGATTGCTGGTTTATGAATATATTCCCAACAATAGCCTTGATTATCACCTTTATGGTATGATTTTGGAACCACATTAAGTTCATCTCTTTATATTTTATTTCTTGTGTATGTCACTAATATATTGTGGTTTATTTACAGGAAAAAATGCCACAGTTATGAATTGCTCAACAAGGTTAAACATTGCATTGGGAGCAGCCAAAGGTTTTGCTTATCTTCATGAAGATTGTAAGCCCCCCACTCCCTCACTTCTCCATATCTATGTGTGTATGTACACATGTATCTATATCTATGTATGTGCATATCTATGAACAATGTGTATGTTTATGTTATGTGTGCATGTATGTATACTTATATGCAAACATACATACACATATGTACATGTACTCGTACATAGTAAATGAGCATATATATGTAGTACATGTATAGCCTATGTGCATGTATATGTAGTATGTAGTGCATGTATACGACTATACGTATACACACGTATACGTAGGTGGACTAATTAACAATGATGCCATGTAGGTCAGCCTCGTATCATCCACAGAGACATTAAGGGAGCAAATATATTGATTGATGAACACTATGAAGCTAAGGTATCAATGATTTGTCGCATATCACTATGGAAAACCTCACTATAAAAGTAAATAAAAATCAATTCACACAAAAGAAAGAAAGCACACACATTAATAAGAATACTCATCTATAAACTAGGTAGCAGATTTTGGACTAGCAAAGCTTTCAACGGACACCAACACCCATGTGTCAACACGCGTTATGGGGACATTCGGGTATGTGTAGTCATTGTTATCGCATTATCACTTAAAGATTTACCGATAAAATGAATAACGGGTATGTAAATGCAGGTACCTAGCTCCCGAATATGCATCCACGGGTAAGCTTACAGAGAAGTCTGATGTCTTTTCCTTTGGGGTGGTGCTCTTGGAATTGATTACAGGAAGACGACCTGGGGAGTCAAATAGTGACGACGACAGCTTAATCGATTGGGTAAGAATTCATATAACATCAAAATATGTACTTTCTTAGTTCCAACTTATAAGAAACGTTTTCATATTGTGTATCTTGTTATCTTATTCATGTTTATGATGTTTAGGCTAGGCCTATACTAACACAAGCAGCAGAGGGCGGAAGTTATGATGAGTTAGTGGATAAACGTTTAAAAAATAACTATAAACACGACGAGATGTATCGCATGGTAGTATGTGCATCGGCTTGCCTTAGACACTCTGCGAAAAGTCGCCCTAAAATGAGTCAGGTATGTTACATGTTCACTATTTTTAACAAGAGGTGCAAGATGTGCTTGTTGAAAAATGAATCAAATTGTAACAGGTCATTTTCTAGACAGATCACACAGAGTGTTTTTCACAAATATTGTGATTCAATTTGGCCCGTTTGACGTGTTTTCTATTAGCTGATTTTTTTAATTGACCCATTTGAATGTTAAAAATAAATAAAATCAGATCGTTAATAAGAAAAGAAGTAAGAATTGTGTAACATATGATTCAATCCCCAACAGGTCGTGCGTGCATTGGAAGGTGATGCTCCATTGGATGATCTAAACGGAGGAGGCATGAGTGGCATGTCAAGTGCAGGAGGCTCGGAAGTTAATTTGCACACCAAGGCAACCACGTCAAGCCAATAATTTTCAAGTGGTGAATTGGGTGAACGCTTATATTGACCAACAAAGAGAGAGGGGAATACGCGAAAAACATACAACAATAACCTGAAGAGTGCCTTATTGAGCATTGTTATAGCAACAAACAACTTACCTCACATTCACATACACTAGATGCCGGAGTACAGGAACCTTGTAGTGAGAGAGAACTTGAATTTGTTACCGGCATTTGATTGAACAGGTGGCGAGCGTCGCCTGTTCGTTAGATTACCTGTACAATTTGCTTTGAGTTGTAGATAGATTGCAAACTTGTTTATTGAAACTTAGAGTGCACACATGTATATACGCTTAAGGGTTGAATTCGTATTTAACATTTTCGTTTGTCCAATGAATCTTCTGTATCCTTTGTTTTTATCATTCAAGCATTAGCTAACTAGTAACAACACCACTCTTAGATGGTTAAAATCCAACTGGGTAAAGCAGAGTTGAGAGAGAATGGGTTTTTAACAGAGAACAAACCTGATAAAGGGAGCTTGACTTTGAGGCTGACTTGCTCAGGTATTAAGGTGTATAAGAGATTTGAATTTGGATTTAAAGAGTCAAAATAGCCGCACTAAATCAGACCAAATAGTTAAATTGCCTAAAATCAGCAATTTCATATAACTTAGAGCCGGTATGCATCCAACCGGTACAAAATCTGTAAACATGCAGCCAACTGATGTAGAGAAGGAAGAACAAGATGAAAACTGGAAAGGTTATATGTTGCAACTTTTAGATACCTTGGGTGGCCAAAGCTTTTGAAAACAATACTCGGGTCCGTTCAGTTTTTTCACTTAAAAGATGATTGATTTTGTGAATGTTTGTAATCAAAACAGAACTGGAAAACTCGGTTAACAAGATATCTAAAACCAAACCTAATGTTACATGTTTTTCAGTTTTTTCTGGTTATGTTGGTTTTTACACTTGTTCGGTTTCTATGCTCATACCTATCACAAGTCATTGATATAACCCTGATTAGATGATACGCAACTAGAGTTCAATTTTTGATTTTGGGCAGGTCATGGTATTTTTAAGGTGTTACAGGAGTCATGATATGTGTTCAGTCTTCTAGTTTATTTGGGCGTTGCTTAAGCGGCATCAAAGATGACGAGTATGTCAGCTATAAGAAAACTCGTGATTGGAGCTGTTGGACCAATTTCATTATGTTTATTTCTTTAACCATGAGAATCATTACCAAACTTAGCACCTATCAATACACTACTAACAAACAAACAGATAATATTTCATTATCCAACATAATCTCTAGTGAATATTAATGAATGGAAATGGGACAAGATTTAGGTTATTATAATTATTGGGTAAAATCATTTTATAGTGCGAAACAAAGTTTTTAACTCAGCGCTAGTGAAAAGAACCAAACGTGTTACTACAAACACATATGCTCTGGATTTTAAGAAGTAACAAAGTCTAAATACACAAACTTGCCAGTCAGTATAAGATTTACAAAGACACCAGTATATTCTTCTACTTAATTACATACCCAACAAAGCAGTTATATATACAAGCTACAAACTTCCAATCCAGAGCTAATCTTAGCTTAAAGCTTTAAACTTAAAGACAACAACCACACTAAACACCCTCAAGAAAGTTGGTAGTGATCACCTTGTAACTGTCGGTTTGCACGGCGGAACCACGTGGTGAATGCTGAGACCAAATGCGGGCAGTCCTCCACGTTTCTAGTCGAAAAACTCAAACACTGCTGCAACAGTTCTTGAGCTTCAGACATGGGTAGTGTTGATATGATCTTCAAGAATGTTTCTTCCAGTTCCAAATACAGTGACTTATGATTCATCAGCATCGGTGTCATGTTGTCTTTACATACAATCAACACCGGTAGCCAATCTTTCACCAGCTTCATCCTAACCTGCAACCACAAATTCATAGTGAAAACATGATCATACCACATTATAACCAATATGCAGACAACAGACATATGACATAAAGGCCTAAAGGGGAATGCATGCAGCATACCTGTCTAGAAGCTAGAATAACCCCTGCAGCAACTGCATTCGCAAGCTTGCAGGTGCACCTTAGAACGACAGAAGGAAGCCCAGGAACAATATTCCTCCACGCGTCATCCCTAAACGCCCTCTGCAAATCCGCGGTAAACGCAGCCTGTTCACTCCACTCCTTCACAGCTTTATCCGCAGCTCTCAACTCAATCATCCGCTCAATCAACCACAACAAATGCCTGCCATTCGTCATCGCTGTATGCAAATTCAACCTCTGGATCGCCTCAGTCTCATTATGATCCCCACGAAAGTCCGGACTCGAGTACTCATCCAACGACTCCTTCACCACGTTCAAACTCGTCTCAAACGACTTATCCAGCACTCTCCTAGCCGAATCCCTCGACGAAAAGTCCCTTAGCAGCTTCGCAACAAACGCCTTCGCAAACGCCATGTTCGGATGGTTATGAATCGCTGTTAATATCAATCCGTGAAGCATTTCCTCTGATAGATCAGAATTCGGAGGCGAAACCCTAGCTAAAAGTTCAGAAGACTCTTCATCACGTAACAGAGGAATCAAACTCAACACTGTTGTCTCTTCTTCCTCCGTCCATGGTACCGCTTCAAGATACCGTACACACGCAGTAACACACTCCTCAAACAACAATTCTAAAGCTACAGGAAGCAAATCAAGCGCTGTAGAAGCATTATCGATAGCACTAGATATATCATTACTATACAGAAGTTGAAGAACCGTTACATGGTTGTTAATCGATCGCGACGACGGAACAGCGAGATTAAACCGATAATAATCGATCTCCGGCGAGTCCTTCTTCCACCGATCGGATAAAAGCGCTGAGAAGTACTTCGATCGCCGGAGAACGGATGAATGGAGATAGATCTGAAACTCCGACGACGAATCAACAGCCAATTGCGTCTCCGTCTCGTCGGAATCGAAGGGGGAGGATTGATCGAGGTACAGGCGGAGGATGACGTCAGCGGTGGTGGAGTCGTTGAAACCGTTGGAGGTTGTTGATGATGATGATGATTCCGTTAGGGTTCCGTCGTGGGCGGTGGTGGAGAGGCGGCTGTTGGTTGCGACACGGTGGCGCTTCTTTGCTCCGCCGGTGCCGCCGATCATCGTCTCCGGTGAGATTGTGAAATGAACGGTGAAACCAAAATCGCTACGGATAAAGCGGTTTTGTTGGTGTATGAACGGTGTGATGGAGTTGATGGGTTATTGGCCGTTAGATATGGAGAGGTGTACGTGGCGGTGGATGGTTGGTGGATGATTGAGTCCGCATGATAAGTATGGTGGAGACGAGGTCAGGGAGCGAGTTTTAGTATAAGTGGATAAGAATATGTGATTGATTAATAGATTGTACATTAAGATACTTTAAAAATTGGATAACTGAGTATGATGTGTGACATGTTGTTTGGATTGACTTTTGTTGATATGTTTTTAAGTTTGTTTTTTATAGGGATGCAAGGTTCAAGTTCAAATGTATAATTCTATCGGTGTATATTTTCTGGTTTTATCTTTAATTGAATTATAATTGAAGGTGTTTATGATTAGTAACTGATCAGTTCATTTAATTTGGTTTTGTTCTCAAATTGTGAAAAGTCTGGTCGGTTCTAATGTCTATGATAAGTAATTTTTAACATTTCTTACCCGCAACTTAAACATATACAAACAAAACTCAAACGCATTTAACTGTAGCTCAATCTTCATGCAAGTTTATGTTATACTTTTAACATCACCAAAGAACTACAATACAAAAGGATAACTAGGGTTTAAGGTGGTAACATAGTTGAATTGTTATATTGTTTTTAGGTGGTTACATCTCGTGAGCCGACTCAAGAAAAGATGAACCGTTTTGAACCAATTCGAGACCGACTTGAAATAAAAACAATCAGTTTGGTTCTTCGTCCTCGCCTTTCACCTTGTTCGGTTTCAATTAAGTCTCAGTCCGACTTAATCTGACTCAATCATGTTTGATTCGATTTTTAACCCATGATCACCTCCCAGCAAAAGCGCACCAAACATGTAGAATGTGTTTCTTGACGTGTATAAGGCTTTTATTTCTTATGTTTTAATAGAGATGTTTTTGTGTATTTTTATGAGTGTTTTTTTATGATCTAAATAAGGCTTTTATTCTCTATGCTTTATTATGAGATCTTTTTACGAATGTTTTCTTTATGATTTAAATATAAGATGTTTTACATATGTTCTCACATATTATTTTCCCTTATTTTTCTAAATGAGGAACCTATTCACATGAAAAACCCATGTGGTCTTACCCATACCCTACTAACTGGTAAGGAAATGTAAATTACAACCAAGACCCGTAGGATCGAACACATGATCTCTGGGATAAGAGGCATTAGCGCTAACCACTCGCGCTAGCCGGGAATGTTATTTTCTTTATTTTAAACCAATCTAAACAAGATAATAAAGTATTTCGGTATGATAATAGATGAGAATTTCACAACTATAATTGTCACTTCTTTTTTCCAAAACCTTCATATCTTTGGCCATTCTTCTTCTCTTTGGTCATATATATCTCAACAAATGGTATAGCAGAACATTTCATACGTCCCATTAATAGTGCCATTCAATATTTTCATCAGTAGTGTTTTGTTCGAAACGTCAAATTAAACAAACCCACTGACATATGGTTGGATGACAGTGGATAAATCGAACGCTGGCATTTTTGAGCCGTTAGCACAAAGCCCTAGACGATTATAATGAAGACCGAGAAAGAATATCGAGAGCAACTAAAGCATATTCTAAGTATGTTCATGTAATTTAGTAAAATTTCCCATTGATAATTAATAAAGATTTAGATAGTAACTATAAAAGAAAACCTAAAAGATTATGAAGACTTGTCTACAAAACAATAAGTACAACTTATTTATACTATTAGTCTTTACATAGTTGTAATTCTATTTTATTATCAAGATACGACATTATCACTCTCAATTCTAAACCGAACATCCCACTTGATTTCATCAACTTCAGAAAATTAAAATATATGATAGACTAATAAAGATGAAATAATATTTTCAATCTTAATTAAGCGTACTTATAAATAAATGACCGATTAAAGATCACTAATCCATTGTCGTCCAGCGGTTAGGATATCTGGCTTTCACCCAGGAGACCCGGGTTCGATTCCCGGCAATGGAACCTTTTTTATAGCTTTTTTTTGTGGGTTTTTTAAGTTCATAAATTTCTATCGCAATCTCATCATCTTTATTACCTAAGGTCTTTTCTTGGGGCATGCTTGCGTTCGACTGTTTGGGGCTTATGAAACTAAAACCGGAGCTAGTGGTTTCGAGCGGGTGACACAATTAGCAAGTGTTTGATGAAATGCTTGAATAAAAATATACGTTCGCTCGCTACATTAGTTATTTCAAATCAAATGCAATCCTTTATCCCTAGGCCTGTAATAAACGAAGGCAACGCAACTTTCTTCTTCAACCTTTAAATACTTTGATGATCTGAAAAACTAGAATGGATCAGCGATTAAAACTAGTGGGACCATGAGACCTAGGGTGAATCAACCTTTTAATGTGTTAATAAATAAATAAATAAATAAAACACTTAATTGTAAATCAGTTAGATAACTTTAATTGTCGTTCATTTTGTCTCTATGGTTCATTCCATTGAATACGAGTAGCATGGGGAAGTTTGGAGGAGGCAAGTAAAAGGAAGGAAAATAAGAGCCCCATGAATCATAATTCTTATGGAGTTAATTTTTTTTAGTTTTTTTTAAAAGTAAGTCTGTTTTAATTATTTCACAAAAATAAGAGTTAATTGTATTTTTTTTCATGTGATTTAGATACATTTGTTATTTTCATTTAAAATGGTTTTTTTTTCGTCTGCCTCCCTAAGATTTAAAAAAATTATTATTTTCATTCAAAAACATTAACCCTATTAATTTAAAATGTTAAACTTGTAAATCGACAAAATTACTATCTAAAACACAAAACAGAATACCTCAATTACATGACCATAATTGAGTGAAACTAAATCACGATATAAGGAAGATGGAAACTAGAGGCGATGGTCTATATCATACAAACCCTTCGCTACGAGTTCCGACCCCCCACCAAAAACCAGGTCCATCTTCCCTATCGATGAAGCCGACAATCTCGTGATTCAATTATGATGAAAGGTTTGAAGATGAAAATATAAAATGTACGATGTAGGTTTCGTGAATGGAATAATTACTTGGTTCGGCTAATGAATTTATAAAAAAAACATTTCGTTCCTTAAAGGAATGAAAAAATAACACCTACCCCCAAATGAATGAAAATCATTAAAAAGGAATGAATCACGTTCCTTATGTAATGATTTATTTCAGTACTATGTTATTAACAAACATGTTTATTTCACTTAAGTGGAGTGACTCATCACATTGCAACTTACATTCAACAGACCAAACACTGCACAAGCTTAACGGTTTAAGCCTACCACCTTCGGGTGGCCAACCTTTGTTCAATCCTTATGGATGCCTTTTGTTTTTGGTTAATTTCTCTTATATTTTATATTGGAAGAACTACATGTTGGGAAATAAGAGTGTGAAAGGGTCTCTCTACCCTTGTCTCACATTGGTGTGACAAAGGAAATTTTATGTGTTTATAAGTGAAAACAAGGTGGAAGGTATTGAATGTCTTTATGATACCTTTTACACCATGACCTACCCGCGCGGGGAGGGGGGGGTTGCGAAAACAGGTTTCTGGCTAGAAAATTTGGGTCGCCCGCGCACGACATGCGGACACGAATGCCGCTCCGAAAAACCGGGTCCGCGAGAAGCCGTTTTTTGCACCAATCCGTTATGGTTTATTTTTCCTCTAGAAACTGTTGACATGCCAGACTCTTGGCATTTTCATAACGGTTGTGGCTTTTGGCATTTCGTTTTCCACGAAGTTAATTGCTGTTTATTGCAGCAATTAATTGTTGTTTCCGTGCATAAATAACACATTATGTTTCATTGCTAGATACGAATATACAACACACTGATCAGCATCGTTTTTCTCATTTCGAGCATATTTCAGGCAAGTGGTAAGTCCGGCAGTGCACCGTCACTGTTACGAACCGATGTACCCTGGTAACAGATGGCGAATCTGTTTAAGGGAATTGTGTCAAACACAAGCCCGGTTCAAGCCTACTGCTTTACGATTTCCTGCTTCGTATAGTTTACTGCTTTCTAACAAACTTAAACAGATTGTGCTAATTTTCTTCTCTAATATTTCAGAAATGGCTTCCACTATTTCTCAGACCTCGCCCATTGCACCAAAGGCAACTTCCGGAGTCTCTTCTGTTATGACTTCATCGGTTGCTGTTACCACTGCTTTAGTGCCCCCTTTGCCTACCACGGTTGCAGCCCATGCTGAAAAACCCGACAAATTTACTGGGGTCAATTTCAAGCGGTGGCAACAAAAGATGTTCTTCTATTTGTCCACGCTGAATCTAGCCCGGTTCTTAACTGAAACGGTTCCTCATATACCTGAAGAGGAAATGGATGCTCAAAATATGAGTGTGGTTCATGCTTGGAACCATTCGGATTTCTTATGCCGAAACTATGTTCTCAATGGTTTGGTAGATTCACTTTACAGTGTGTATTGTAAAGCTACTACTACTAAAGATTTGTGGGAATCCTTGGAAAGGAAATATAAAACAGAGGATACGGGAACCAAGAAATTCATGGTTGCAAAGTTCTTGAAGTTTTCTATGGTAGACTCAAAAACTGTTATGAGTCAAGTCCAAGAATTACAAGTGATTCTTCATGACATCCATGTTGAAGGAATGACACTTGCTGAGGCTTTCCAAGTTGCTGTGATCATTGAGAAATTACCACCGGGGTGGATTGATTTCAAGAATTACTTAAAACACAAGCGAAAGGAAATGACAATTAAAGATTTGGTTTTGCGTCTTCGTATTGAAGAAGACAACAAAATGGCTTTGAAGAAGAATGTCGTTCCTCAAACCGCTAAGGCTAATGTTGTTGAACATGGTCAATCATCATACAAGGGTAACAAGGGAAACAAACGGGGTGGATTTAAGAAAACGAGTGGGGAAAATCTGCACCTTGGGATTAAAGGTGGTATTGGGAAGAAAAAGTTCCAGGGAACTTGCTATAATTGTGACAAACCAGGCCATAAAGCTAGTGATTGCAAGCTTCCTAAGAAAGAAACTGTTTGACAAGCAAACATGGTTGACAAGCTGGTCGTAATGATCTCTGATCTCTTAGTGATGTTCACTGAGGTTAACTTGGTTGGGACGGATGCCAAGGATTGGTGGATTGATACCGGGGCGACCCGGCATGTGTGTTCTGATAAAAGCCTCTTTAGTTCTTTCAAGGAGGCTACCAATGGTGAGAAATTGTTCATGGGAAATTCTGCAACTGCTGAAATCAAAGGGGAAGGCGATGTGGTGTTAAAGATGACATCTGGGAAGGAACTAACATTGACTAATGTGTTGTATGTTCTTGAGATTCGTAAGAATCTCGTGTGTGGTTGGCAGTTAAATAAGTTTGGTTTCAAAATGGTGTTTGAGTCTGATATGGTCATGTTGACCAAAAGTGGTATGTTCGTAGGTAAGGGCTATGCCCTGAATGGTATGTTCAAACTTAATGTAACTGTTATGAATGGAATGAATAACGCTGGTTCTGCTTACATGCTTGAGTCTTCACATAAATGGCATGGTAGACTAGGACATGTAAATTTGAATTCAATTTGTCACTTAATAAAACTAAATTACATACCAACTTGTGAAATTGACTCAAATCATAAATGTGAAACGTGTGCGGAAGCCAAACAAACGAGATCGTCATTTAAAGGGGTTGAACGAAACACCGGTCCCCTTGACTTGATCCATACTGATATATGTGATCTAAAATCAATTCCTACTAAAAGTGGGAACAAGTATTTCATAACGTTTATTGATGATAGCACACGCTTTTGTTATGTTTACTTACTCAAAAGTAAGAATGAGGCAAAGCCGAAGCTGAAAATCAATTAAACCGAAGGATTAAAACGGTAAGGAGTGATCGAGGTGGTGAGTGTGTTTCACCTTTTGCAGAACTTTGTGCAAAAAGTGGAATCATACATGAGTTCACTGCACCTTACTCCCCTCAATCAAATGGCATGGCGGAACGCAAAAACCGTACTCTGAAAGAAATGATGAATGCCATCTTGATAAGTTCTGGGATAAGTGAAGACATGTGGGGGGACGCTCTCTTATCAGCAAATTTTGTCCTTAATTTGATTCCCCGAAAAGAAAAGGACATAATACCGTATGAATTCTGGACGGGAATTAAGTCGTCTTACAAATACTTATGAGTTTGAGTGTGCCTAGCTAAGGTGGTAGTAACACCACCAAAGCATATTTTGATAGGACCAAAAACAATAGATTGTGTGTTCATTGGATACACTAGATTGGGCGGTCCACTTTGATTTCTTGTACATAACTCCAAGAATCCAGGAGAATGTAATGGGACCATCTTGGAAGCAAATGATGCATCATGGTTTGAACACATATTTCCATGTTTGGAAAGACACAAATCTGGGTCAGCAAACCCATTTGACGAAAGTGCTCTACATGATGAACCGAGGCCATCGAAACTCACGGGGGAAAATATTTTAAACGAAGAGGCTGAAATTAATGAAGGTGAAGTCCGAAGAAGTAAGAGACAAAGGACTGAAAAATCCTTTGGTCCTGATTTCCTCACCTACATGGTTGAGGAGGAACCACAGATGTACCAACAAGCAGTCACTTCGCCGGACGGGCCTCAATGGAGGGAGGCAATTCAATATGAAATAGACTCTATTTTACAAAACCATACCTAGGAGTTAGTGGATCTTCCTCCAGGATGCAAACCACTAGGATATCGGTGGATCTTTAAGAAGAAGAAAAAGCCAGATGGCACCATTGATAAATACAAGGCAAGGTTGGTAATCAAAGGATACAAACTGTGACTTCTGTGTTTTTATTCAACGTTTATTTAACGTCGTTAACACTGGTAAAGGGTTGTTTGTTATTAAAACAAATACGATGGTTCATTTGTAATCCTTGATCTTATTTTAGTATTTATCATTATTATAAATTGTTTCATTATTATTAATTAAAGTAATAATAATAATAATAACATTAATAGTAATAATGATAATTATAATAATAA